>JAOBRD021134883.1:0-10938 GCA_027575215.2 Hydrozoanthus sils | reverse complement strand
TTAAAGGTCATTTTCTTACTATGTATAATTTATAAACCAAACAACTTTTATTTTCTATTTTTCATTTTCTTTTTCATATTTTTTTCCTTCTTCCCTAATTAATATACTGCAATTTCAAAATAAAATGGGTACCAGACTAGTTTAGCTCATATAGTTATTTCGGGTAGCCAGCCAACCACTGTCAAATAGTTTTATTTATTTTTGATTTGAATTTTATGTAATACACTTAAAGTGGAAATAAAATGTCTGTCTGTCTGTCTGTAGAAAGTCATTCTCCATAAAAATTAAGACACCTTGTAAAAAACTACGAAAGATGGTTATAAAATGTAGAATGCTTGTAAACGGTTTTGATTTACAGTTTATACACTAGCGCGAGCTATCCCGGAGTATTCCCGAACCAGTCGGCTAATTGCATTCACTCCCGACATTTAGTGCGTTCACACTACAAGTTTTAGATAACTCGAGTTATTCGGTAGTATTCCGAGATGGCTCTAGTGATATAATGTAAATGGGGTCGCTCAGCTTCTTTCTTTACCTTTGAATATGACTGAAAAGGTAGAAATGTTTAGCCATAGAGTACTGATAACTTTCAGTGGTATATGTGTAAACACAACATATATAGATTCGAATGAGGCCTTACCACTGAAACAGGGTATAATCCAAGTTTCTCTGATCTACAGCATCAACAAAGCCTCATAAACCCACTCAAAGGAAAAAGTTGTAAAAAGCTTTATAGCGTTTCTAAAAAGCTTTGAAGCATCTTGTACTGGCATGCATATATATATTTCAATTGTTATTTGAAAAAGGCGAATGTTGCATGTGTAGAAAACTTACTTTACAGTTAACCACAGTGACTCCGCAGCAGTTACTCCACATCCAATTGCAAATCTGAAGTAAGATATGCAGAAATCAGTCAAAACATTGAATCATAGTCTTTGGAGTAAACAGCTCAAGCATATGCATCAACAAATACTTAAGTTATTCAACACGCACAGACATGCAAGGATATGTAAGGACATTAGTCAGTGTTGATTCTTTTACACACACAATTCGATTAATTCTAGCGTGTACCAAATTAGGCATCTGAAAATATTTAAAAGCTTTACTTGTTGAAAAAGTTTACGTGGCAAGTTTGTTTTCGTATATCTACCTCCTTTTTACTGCAGTTTAGACTTACTCAGTCCTTGTGTTATAAGTCCCTGTGTTATAAACGCTGTTGTGGCGAGATGGACAACAGTTTGCCATGTAATAACGTTCACAAATGTAGATGAAAGTAATACTTGGCTTTGAAGCTGTGTTAGTTTGGTTAACGGTAGCCCGGGACTGAAATATGTTGCCATTCGCGCCACCTATATCTATTCCTGTGTACACACTCCCCTAACGTTTTCTTCACCTCAGTTTTGTTGTATTTCATCTAATGCAGGTAGCTGAGGTAAACTACTGCCTCAGCACCTAATACGAAAAACAAACTACTGCATTTATTTCTCAAGATAGTTTACGAGTCGGAAACTCTATCACACCAAATCAGCATGCACGGGATTGACAAGACAACGTACTACACATGATAATTGGAAGCGCAACAACCTCATAGGGCAGTTGTTTAATCACGCCGAAATCGAATCGATCGAATAAAGATGAAAGTACCGTTTTTTAACGTCGGTAGTTCCTTCAGCTCTCTGAGAGTGCTGTTATCAATGGAAGCCGACGGTACACCCTTTACAACCCTCCCTCTGTCAGTTCTCCGTTTTACGCGTATAGTTCAAAGCTACAACTATGGTGTACACTGATCAGAAGCGCTAGCCGCTCGGCCTTCCTGACACCCACAAAACTAATCTGAGTTGGATAACCAGATTCCAGCAAATGTTTAACTTATTCCCAGTTTCGCTGAAGATTAACGTTGTTTATGCCAACTGATAAGCAGCACAGTACTTACATGTTCTCAATTATCTTCAAGTCTAACTTCTATCCCATTCATGTCATCATTGGAACATGTTTAAAGTCCCTATCAAGCTTTTTTTTTTTTAGTTCCAGATGAAAAGTAGAACCCTTCAATAATAGTAATTTTCGAGAATAAAACCTTTTCTCGCCGTTCCTGTTGCATTTTTTAGAGTTGAAGCGTGCAATGGTGACGTAGCAGGAGGCATATGACGTAGCACGAGGCATGAAGCAGAAACAATCTTTTTTACCTCAAAAAATTCAATTCTGGCTACAATAGTCACATTGTTATAACTTTAATCAATGAGTTACTCTCTTGAAATTGTTTGAAATAAAAATTTTTAACAGAAATAAAATTTTCTAAACAAAAACCACATAACTCATTGCTGCTACGTCACAGGTTACCAGTCCCCGGCCTGCTCGGTCAAAACTTACATCTTTTTTTGATTAAAAAGCGTACTTAGACGTGGAAATTTTCTTTGGTTTTTCGATTTTCGAGTTCACAGATGACAACAGTTTTAATCTGGAATTTAAAAAAATAAGCTTGATAGGGACTTTAAGAACATTTGAGGCTGATACCCCGAAATTACTTAAGAACGTACAGCCTCAGTCGAAAAATCTGACTTTCTTATAAAATAAGTGTATTCATCATAATGTAAAACTTTAACAATCAATAAATAATCCACTGATCAAATATAAGCGAAAGTGATTAATTTTGTTCACTATGGTGAAGAAAAGGTTGTAGATGCAATGGTTTGGATTTAATACTCCACAAAACACGTTGTAGCTTCGCTATAATTTAAAATTGCGAAATTCTGTCAATTTTGAAACTCTTTGAATGTAGCGGGAAAGAAGTGTAAAAAAAAGAAGTAAAATAGAATGTGGACGCATTTCTTTTGTTAAATCGACACGTGACCACATGTACAAGCGAGCATTTGTTAATGAACTGTTACATAAGTCTAAGGTGTCATTATACTGTAGTCAATAATATGTGACTCGGATCTTAAATATTCGGACATAAAACTTCAGGCAAAAAACTTGCGGATACCGTTTCGCTAGTAAATTAAAAAAAATAATTAAAAATTATTAATAAAACTTAACTTGTCAGTTTAGCAACAACACGGACAAAGAGGACGCAACTATTGCTTTCAGTTTGCTATTTCAAGTTTACTTCGAAAAGCCGAACACGTCAAGAGTGCGCCACAGTTTGATTAAAAAAAAGAAGACAAAGCAGGAGGGGGAATTTATCGGCTTTCAGGAATCTGTCGTTGTTTTGTAAGATAATCCAGGAACCCACGTGTTGTAAAACTACTTTACAGACTATTAAAATGGGTTTGTGACCACATTAGAGGCTCAAATCTTGCATATCTCAATACTTTCGGGCATTTTGGTGTTCGGACGTTAAATTTTCGGACCTTTGTTGTTATCGGAAAATTTAATAGTCCGGTCGAATATTTTTGCTTTTTAAAGTAATCAATAGATTAGTTTATAGTTAATCTATCTAAATAATCGGGTTAGTGTTTTCTCCACCATTCATTAAGTAATGCATCTTTTTGGTTTCGTTGTAAGATAATCTTGCAAATGATGTACGGAGATTTGTAGCAGTAATGGGGACAATGGTTTATACAAACCATAAAAAGTTTCAATTTTTTCTTGATTAAAACATAATTGCAATACTAATAGTAATAATAAGGATAAATTTATTCTTTTAATTTGATAAAATCCTTAACTGGCGCCAAATACTGCCTTTTGTACGACTTAAATGGAATAAGGATTTTAGGTCATTGTTAATAACAGTCTATTAAAATCCTGAACTAAACAATTATAATCTTACATCTCATTATTTAAAAGTGAGACCTGAAAAGTCGAAGGTGCCTCGAAATTCTAATTGTAAACCTGTCCCGATATAAAGCATTGTTGTTTCAGAAATCTGTAAATTTAATTACCTTTTATGTATTTTTGTCTTATTTCGTGCTTAACAAGAAGCGCTTTGCTTTTTTATGTTTTTTTTTTCTTCTTAGAACAACAACGTCGACTTCATTATTTCTATTTAAACCGATTTCTCAGATTTGCATAACTTATGACGTTGAATCTGGACAGAAAATCATTCACTAATATAATTTTATCAAACTTCATAAGATTAGGAAAGAGTTCGTAGTACTTAAATCGTTACCAGTAATCATTACTTTATTCGTAATCCTTTGTCTTAGTGTTTTCGTTTAAGCTGTAATTATTCAATTAATTAAGTCTGAGTTTGAAGCTTTAATTTCGATTCGAAAAAACGATTTGCAAAAAGTGCCTGCTGGTAAAACAAAAGGAAGTCAAATATGTCACATGTATTTCAACATCAGAAACTCTCTTTCCCACAATGTTTAGTTATTAAGAAAAGAAGGAAAAATTTTAAAGTTAAAACCAAGCTGAGTAACTGATACCTATTTTTAGTGATTTTTTATTTATGTCGCTGAAACCGATATATCAAATGTACGATTTCTTTAGAATTTCCAAACTGATTTAATTATTTTTCATTCTTCAGAAACCTCTTAACTTTTGAATACGCTGCTTTCGAATTTTTGTTTGTAGTCCAGTCAGGCTGTTTTCGTGATATTCGGAAGATGAGTTTTTGAGTCATGTACCATCCAATATATTCAAAGTAAGTTTCAACTCTGTATAAAAAAATTGTAGGATACCAAAAGCAAAAAGAACTCAACATAATTTATCTAGTATTACGGTCAGACTATAAGCTGAGGTAAATAAACAGGCCGTTACCTTCAATTTTGCAAATCGACCTCCTTGTTAAACCTGCATGGAAAGATGGAGTATCTTCAGCGCGTCTCAGTTGGAAACTGTAGCTTTTTCGATTCGTAATGTCAACATGAAACAACTTTACGCCAAAATTGTTTCGAGATTTTATATTTCCACACTGCGCACTGTCGCAATCGAGTAACAAATGAGTTAAAAAGCTGAATAGAACATGTACATAATAAAGATTTTACGTAAAACAGTGTCAGTTGACTTAGTTAAACGCCTAACCTATTGTTATTGTGTTAAACCAATTGATAAAGTAATCATTAAATAAAGTAAGATGAAAGATTATGCAATCGCACGCTTCAAGTGAGCTTTACGGTCTTACCGTGGTGGAAAGACAGACATGTTGAGCAAACAATTTTGCCAAGTGCTGAATCTCTGTCAATTAACCCGGACTAATCAGTACTAGAGTCTTCTTTACTTGCTCTTTGCTCACCCAAGACAGCTCGGACTTCTTTCTATCATATAACGATAATTAACACAAACATTTGACGTTTGTCAACGATATAACAATATAGAGTTGAAATCTTGAAAAATGAATCCAAACTATAGCGTTTACTATTTGTTTATCCTGTCATGGGAATATTTCAAACCAGAATATTCATATTCATTTAGGAATATTTTCCAAATATTCATATTCCAGAGGCAAATATTCGTACTCCCTGGTCTGGCTGGCCTAATATTCATATTCCGAGGCCAAAACTATGCGAATATTCATATTCCAATATTCCACTTCATTCCCCGAACTTTATATCTTTCACCGAATGGACTGACGTCATTTGCCAAGATAACATGGCGATGTGTTCAGTTGCAAAACGATTCTGTTTTCCTGTCAGTCTCTCTCTCCTTTGAGGACTCGCATAACTGACACAACTTGCATCAAAATTTTGAGCATGTTTCAGTTACACGAGGGTGTACAAGAGTATTTTAAATGTGAGCGCGCGAGAGCTGACAACCAAACGAAAATTAAGCTTTATTTAGAAATTATTGTCAATTTTCCTACTGTTTTGATCCAGACTTGAACGGCAGAGGCTGTTTCAGCAATAAGGTTTTCGTTTCGTAAACCTCCCGACTTTTTCACAGCATTCCCGAAAATTTTCCACTGCTCCCGGCCCTAACTTTAGCCTGTTATATTTCCCGAAATTTCACAACTGATACCTAATGGATGCTGGCTCCCACACTTTTAAGAGGAACTCCCGAGTCTCGATCTCTAGATTCTCGTTGTTCCCGAAACTTTCATGTAAAGCTCCCGAAACAGCAGTTCTTAGGGTTTTCACCCCCGTGGAAGAAAACACTGATCAGTCAGTTTAGTTACTTTACTAACCCTATATAAATTACTTTAGTTAAGCTGCGATAAAAGATCATCCAATCGAACGCTTTGGTCCTTCTTTGGAGAAAAGATTGATATAAACTAAATAAACTGAATTAGAATATGTAAAATTAAACGTCTGTATAATGTCAATTAACTTGGAGGAACTAGCAGAAGCTTGGCTGATTGTTATGTATGGCCTTCTTCAAGACATCTCCGGCGGAACTCCTCTATTTATTAAACGAGAAGAAATGCTCGACGTTTGTCAACTGTATATCAATAGAATGTCGAATTTGTTGAGTAATTGCTCCAAATCTTTAATAATAAATTTATTTAGTTTTATACCAAAAAGGAAGTCAACTAAGAGAATGCGCGTTTGCTTGCAAAACGTTAAAAATGTAGTGGTTTTTTTTTTTTGCCTCTTTCTTTTAAGGACTGCACGAGTCTTGTTTGGCCGAATATACTCTCGAACTGCCAAAAGTTCCAAAGAGCATTTAAATTTTCAATCAAAATCTCCTGATCTTATGCAACAATAATCCTTTGGCACAAGTGTGCTTATCGCATCCCAAGATTGACATCAAACTCAGAAATTAAAAATGGGTATTTTCAAGTTAGTTGGGAATTCAGGGGGTATAACTAAAGGAATTGTAATTTTTTTCTGACTAACCCATTTTCAGTTCAGTATCTTTAACTCGAGCCCAATAAACATGAACAAAGGTTTGGCAAAATTAATTATAAAACTTTTGCGCATTTTCTAAAATTCATCACAAAAACACGTTAACAAACAAACCGATCAGGGCGCACAATGTATATTGGTTAGCAGTACAATGGAACCCGATAGAACAATCTTCGATATAACGATGAAAATTCTATGTCCCGGCAAAAGTGCATACAGGGGAACCCCGATATAACAATCTTCGATATAACGATATTCCCGATATAACGGTGAAAATTCTATGGCCCGGCAAAAGTGAATACAATGGAACCCCGATATAACAATCTTCGATATAACGATATTCCCGATATAACGATGAAAATTCCATGTCCCGGCAAAAGTGCTTTTAATGGAACCCCGATATGTCCCGGCAAAAAGTAACAGTAAAATGTATGGGACAGAACCCCGATATAATGATCTTCGATAAAACGTTAACCCTGATGCAACGATGTAAATCTGGCGCAATGAACGTAAAATTGTTCCCAATGTATTATAACGATATCAGTATATTGTTAGTTCATAGTCTCCTAAGTGCTAGCTAACACAACAACAATACACAACAGAGGTTATTTTGTTAAGTTTCAATAACCTATTATTATTCAACTATTATGTCAACAGCTCTTTGTAATGATAGCCGCCTCTTTATCCACTTAACTGTCCCTTTTAGCTTTCGCCTCCTACCCCAATGGAGTAGTATCGTCGTGTACGGGTTAACCAACTACGTCATTTTCGTACGTTCGTCGACATCACTTTCGTTCCAAAGTGTCATGTCGACGAACGTACGAAGGTGACTTAAATGGTTAACCCGTACACGACGATATATCCTTGAAACCGACGTTTCGGCTGTGACTACAGCCTTCATCAGACATCAGGGTTAAAGTGACAAGGGAAATCTAACATACATGCAGAATATAAAAGCAGATGTCGTAGAATGCTAATGGGAGATGAAATGGTGTGAAAAATAGAGTATACAAACATGTAAACATGTTTTAAGTTCTTCCGTGTTTGAGAGTTAAATGTAAATACTCTCGGGGGAGTTTCAAGCTATCATCTCTATTTATAGGGATTTTTGTCGTGTTAATCCCCCACGCCTCTAAAATTCTATGTTTATACCAATTACTATTTGTTCTTAAAATAGTGCAAGCGTCCCATGTGATATTTGATAGTGTTCGGCTTGGGCAGATTTCTGGGCTTGGTTCTTCTTAACGGCATATTCGTGCGACTTAGTGCGACTTAAGGTGATTTAAGGAAAAATGAGGTGAAAAATGACTGCGACTTAGTGCGACTTAAGGTGATTTAAGGAAAAATGAGGTGAAAAATGACTGCGACTTAGTGCGACTTAAGGTGATTTAAGGAAAAATGAGGTGAAAAATGACTGCGACTTAAGGTGATTTAAGGAAAAATGAGGTGAAAAATGACTGCGACCTAGTGCGACTTAAGGTGATTTAAGGAAAAATGAGGTGAAAAATGACTGCGACTTAGTGCGACTTAAGGTGATTTAAGGAAAAATTGGGTGAAAAATGACTGCGACTTAGTGCGATTTAAGGCGACTTAACTGGCGATTTAAGGAAAAATTGGGTGAAAAATGACTGCGACTTAGTGTGATTTAAGGCGACTTAACTGGCGATTTAAGGAAAAATTGGGTGAAAAATGACTGCGACTTAGTGCGATTTAAGGCGACTTAAGGCGATTTAAAGTGCCTACGAAATGAAAAATTTTATTATCTCAGTAGATAGACCTCGCTAAGTGAGGAATAGCGGTGAAAAATTTTTGTCACAATCTTTTATGGTTCTTGAGATATTTTTAAAATTTTAATGTTTTAAACTGATGACGTCACAAGTGTAACAGGCAAATTTGCATTTTTTAAAATCTGCTGCCAATCCATAACCTTTAGATGAGTTAAAACCAAACTTGGACAACATGTTGCTATGCATGGCAACATCAAAATTTCTATAGTTGAATGTCGTTTGATGAGTATGAAGTTGTTGCCAAGTTTCAAGTCCATTGCAGAAGTAGTTCAAGAGATAACTGTTGTTTTATAATTTACTCTCATCCGAGTTCCTGACATGACATGACAACCTATCTAATTTGCATATTTGAAAATCTAATATCTCAGCAACCAAAAGAGTTATTTTAATGAAATAAACAACATTTTTTCTTCTTTTTCGACATACTTTCTAACACTCTAAGTTCCATGATTCCGATATATACACTTTAAGGACCCTTTCGTACAAGACCAAAGTTGAAACTCGTTTAATATGCAAAAAGCACAATGTTTTGTACGTACAATTAAAACCAACACGGTCTTCAAACGTCAACTGTTCGTCTGAAGACTCGGTGGAAACGTGTAACTTATTCCGACAAATATTGGTTAACGAAGATATAAACTAAAATTGTTTTGTTTGGGAAATTTCTTTGTGTAGCAAGTTTTTGAGAAAAATTAACCCCACTTTGTTAATTATAAAAATTGACTCTTGTTTTTGTTTCGTTTTTAGGATGTAAAACGCTAGCTCCCCACTTTGCTGACCGCGTTGACCTCAGCACGAAGCCCAGTATAAACTCCGTACAACCAAGAGAATATTTAAATAAAAAATATCAAATCTTGGTATAACAAGAATTACGAAAAAACCTCGATGAATTTTAGCAACTAAAATACTATAAGTATGCTTTCCTTAAGTTTCTAGAATGGTCCAGACACACCATGCGTTAGTTTTAGCCACTAGATCAGAACCACATGGTTACCTTCAACAAACTTGAACTGCAACTACTATTTCTTTGAATCAGCCGCCAAAGCAACTTCGGTGTATCTCTTTTAAAAGTTCTGATTACCTTCGGGTTATACACGTCTATGAACAATTGTGCGTTGTAGTTACAGTATACACACCTGAAGGAGACAGAAGTTCTTAGCAAGTAGGTTTCTCACAGCAGGGCGTATAAAGTACTGTTAATGAATTTGTAGCTTTCCGTTGTTAACCGGATCTTCAAAAACAAACATATATTTTTCCAAAAGCTTTCAGTCTATTAATGCCCCTTTACATGGAGCGAGTTGTCTTGGTAAACCTACACATCTCGGCTTGCTAGAAAGATTGCGGTAAGCTGGTATTTACATGCAAAGTGAGATCCCGCTCAGCCGAGACAATGACCGCATGCCATATGCATCTCCCAGTTGCAAAGTCGTCAAATATCGTCCTACGGGCTACAACAATGACTTAAATATGAACTTAACAATCCAAACGTTGTCTACTGCCTGCTGAGTGCCCCGGCTCGCCGAGACGGGAAACTCGGCAAAGCCCAACATTCAAACGAAATTAAAGGCGGGAAAATACAATACTGAGTTGGGGAAACTCGGCAGGACCGCACTTAATTTGGAAGTCGGTGCGCACTTGTAACTATTTTCGAACAGTTTTAAAATGCATGGCTCTTACTACTGTTGTTCATTACCCGTACATAGAAAGAAGTTTCTAGCTTCTTTTATTACCTAAAACCCTTATCAAAGAATCTTTTCTATTTGACTTAAAAATGTTCATCTAGAGCCTTAGGCTAAGCGGTAATGTTTTTCCGTTTCAATTCTAAAACATTAGTCATTTCTGTTACAAGTTCCGCTTGCATTGAATCTTTGTTCTTTGAGTGTAATTGGCGCCTGTTTTTGAAGAAGCACCTGTCATCGTCCTTTTAAAACTTCCTGTCCACTAAACGAGTTAAGCCATTAATTCACTCACTTTCGGTTAGAATGTTTTTTCAAAATTTCAAAACTTAAATATGTTTTCTGTTTACTCCTATATTTTACATTTTGTATATTGTCTTGCTTTTTTTGAATCGGTTATAATTGTTTCATCTTCTCTCCAAGCTAAGCGCCTTATAAAAGCACGACTACTCGAAACGTTCAAGGAAAAGTTATGCATACGCAAAGGATGTTTTGAAATTTTCGAAATGATAATAACATTATTTTAGAAAAAACAAGTTTAAGCCAACAATTGAAAACATGCTCCCACTACGATACTTTTTTCGTTGATCGTTGTTGTTGATGGTTCTGGCTGTTATTGTTGTGTATATGTTTTGTTTATCAGAACCAAATATACGCGATGTTTCAGTTTCAGTTCAGTTTCAGTTTATTTGTTTTACCACATTTTACAAATTTACAAGTGTAACTTAAAAAAATTTTTAATATATCAAT
>JAOBRD021134777.1:0-10938 GCA_027575215.2 Hydrozoanthus sils | reverse complement strand
CCCCTCTCTGCTCCCCCTACCCCCCTCATTGGAGTGTAGGTTAAGGAGAGCAGAGTCTCCGCAGAGTCCCACCCACGTACCACCTCCCGTGGGGAACTCCACTTTCAACTATGCTATTTTGGGTTGTTTATATTCGAAAACAACGCTGTAACTTTGAATATGGGATCCCTCTTTAGTGCTGACGTCAGCACGTAGTTAACTTCAAGAAACGTTCCCAGAACGACCGTGGCGGACCAACGCGGGTTACTCAAACATCAAAATCATTAATTGATCTTTTTACCTGACCACTGAGAAAGAAAAAAAAAATCCAAATTCGGAAAAATCCAGATAGGAGTTTCTTATCATTTGGCTCGAGGATTTATTTAAATTTATTTCCCTTCTTGGTTGTTGTACTGTACTGGACAGTCTACTGTTAACTATGGAAATAACTATGTAATCTAGTTGAACTGTTGACGTAATAGTCACTTGATCTACCAATCCTTATATCATTGCATGTAATTATGTTACTCATTTAGTTGAATAAAGTAGTAGCTTGAAGTGATACGCAAGTCTCGTTGTTTCTCTATAGTAGAAATATTTTAGTTGTGGTAAAGACACGACAATTGGCGACGAAGATTATGGTAGCTAAACTTATTGGATGTGTGGAATCCTACAACGTGCACGGCTTTAATACACGAGATTGAAAGTAAAGTAGAGGCAATTTGTGACGCGCCCGCGCCGAAAGACAAAACTCAGCTTCGTTCATTCTTAGGATGGGTGAATTATTACGCTAAATTCATTCCACAGTATTCAACAATCACGCATCCGCTAAACAAGTTATTGCGTGACGGGATCAAGTTCGAATAGAGATTAGCTCAACATAAGGCATTCGAAGAATTGAAGCAAAAACTTTCCAACGCGCCAGTTTTAGCTCATTACAGCGCAGATTTGCCATAAAAGCTCGATACCGATGCCAGTTTTTACGGGGTCGGAGCCGTGATTTCTGTCATTTTGCCGTCAGGTGAAGAAAAGCCTCGCGCATTTGCTAGTCGTAGTTTATCTAAAAATGCACGAAACGACAACCAGCTTCACAAAGAGAGCTTATCAATAATTTCCGGCATTCAAAAGTTTCATCAGTATTTGTAAGGCTGCAAATTTTGCTTGTAACAGACCACAAACCTTTGTTAAGTATCTTCGGTCCGAAAAGTGGAATTCCGACGTTACCCACGGCACGATGACAAAGATATATTTAGTACAGGTCAACTGATAAACACGCAAACGCAGATTGCCTATCTAGTCTTCCACTTCCGGTAAATGACCCCAGTCAAGAGGATGATGAGGTTAAGCTGATTAACACATCACAGATCCAGTCATTACCGGTAAGTGCAAATCACGTAAGAAATGTGACACGCAATGACCCCATTTTGTCACGAGTGCTAGAGTTCACAACGAATGGGTGCCCAGAGGAGCCAATATCGGACGCGATATTGCCGTATTTCAATAAGCGAATCGAAATTACAGTAAAAGGATGTCTACTCTGGGGGATACGTGTAATCATTCCGAAAACGTTGCACGATTGTACTAAATGTCAAGTAGTACGCAATAAACCACCACAAGCACCATTGCATCCATGAGACTGGCCAAGCTTCCCACGGCAACGCATCCACATCGATTTTGCAGGTCCTTTCATGGGCAAAATGTTTTTGTTAGTCATCGACAGCAATTCGAAATGGGTCGAAATCGAAATCATGTCTAACGTCACAAGCGAGACGACAATAGACAAGCTAAGAGAGATGCTCGCAAGATACAACATCCCGGAGCAACTTGTAAGCGACAATGGCACGCAATTCACGTCACAGGAGTTTTTAGAGTTCACTAAGCAAAACGAAATTAAACACATTCTCATTGCGCCATATCACCCGCGATCAAATGGACAAGCAGAGCGATTTGTTCAAACTTTCAAGCAATATTTCAAAGCGGAAGGAAATCGGTCGATCGAACAGAAATTAGCGCCATTTTTGCTTAGTTTATAGTATTATTGCCCTATCTTCAAAGTTTTTCGTGCATTGAACGGTTGCACAGAACGGCCAGTGTAATGAATTAGCTTTTGCAAGGCTTGTACGTGTGTTGCTCGTGGTTTCCAGACTGGTTTCATGTTACATTTTCATAGTTACTGACGCTGTGTATGTAGTTCTCAGTAAAAAAATAACTGGTTCTATTTAACAAAGACAGAACGTTGCTTTAGCGTAAAATTAACATGCTCCGTCGATATTTTTGAGAGTGCTCGAACAAAAACCGTAATATTTAACATAATAAAAAATAAAAATAAAATCGAGGCGGGTAGGGACGAAAAACTAATAATTCTTTTTTATTTGGCCTTATCGAACAACAAACCAAACACAAGCTGAGCCATTTTTGAAGCGCAGACCAAGAACACGACTTGACTTATTACGACCCAACCTTAGACGTATAACTGCGAACAAGCAGGCGAACGAGGAGAACCGAAATGGTTGAGAGCAACTATAATCGAGCAAATCGGACCAGTTTCCGACAAAGTTCGAGTAGGACAGAACGTGTATAAACGTCATGCAGATCAAATGCATAAAACTAGCAACAAAGTAAAAAGCAGCGTCCAGCAGGAAAACAATGCAATTTTGATTTTCCGTTCGATAAGCACGAACAGCAACAGGAAGAGAATGTACAACAGAACGCGGACGGAAGCGACGCAAGAGCAGCGCAACCTCAGCGGCGCTATCCAGTTTGTGATCATCAACCTCCAAGAAGACTAGGTTTTGATCAATAAGGTACTTTCAGAATAAGTGTGGAGGAATGTACTGTACTGAACTGTCTATTGTTAACTATGGATATAACTATGATGTAACCTAGTCGAACTGTTGACGTAACAGTCACGTGATCTACCAATCCTTATATCATTGCATTTAATTATGTTTATACTCGTAGCTTGGAGTGATACGCAAGTCTCGTTGTTTCTCTATAGTAGAAATATTTTAGTTGTGGTAAAGACACGACAGGCGTCAACGCAAGGTAGAAAGTGAAAGCGTCCTAGCTAGTCTTATTTGTTAAATGGTAAACACTAGTGATTGTTCTCAGTTAATAAAGTAAACGACATTTTTCAACTTTTCAAAAACCTTTCTAACAGACTAAGTTTCATGATTCCGATAGTTCCATTGTAACTAGGAGAAGGTTTCTTGCTATAACAGCTTCTATATCTAAAAATGCAGCAGCCAGCAGAGCTAAATGGATCTATATGTCTCAAATACGAGATACCTAACCGTTTTCACGGTTTCTTGTTTCCGCTTTTATCGCTTGTTCCTACAAACAACCTTCTGAATAAGAGAACAAGTACTTTACATAGCGACTAAATTAAAACAGTACATGTAAATATTTCAGTTTTTGTCCTTAATGCCAAGTCTTTCCATGGCCATTTTTCTCAAGTTAATCCGATCAGGTTTGCCAGAACTGGTGACAGGGAACTCATCAAAGATTAACGTGTAACCTGGTTTGCATCTCAAACCACGCACTTCTGCGTCATACCACTTTTCTAAACTTGACACTGCAGTTTCCTTGTGCTTACCGTCTTTGAGGATTACGCATGCGCATGCCTCCTCGTAAAGCCGCTGGTCTGGTACACCGACAACTATTGTGTGAGCAACAAGAGGATGATCTCTGACGAATCTCTCAAAATCGTTTGGATAAAGGGATTCGGCTGCCCTTTTGATAATGAATTTTTTTCTTCCAAGTACTTCCAGGTGCCCCCTTTCATCCACTACCCCAATGTCTCCAGTTTTGCACCATCCATCAACGGTTACAGCGTTCGATGTAACAACTGGGTTTTCAAGATATTCAGTGAAGTTGAAGGGACTCCGAATAGTGATCTGCAGACAGAAAAGCAATTAGAAGTAGGCCTTCCTGGTTGTTGAAACTTTGCAAACCTCTATCGTTTGATTTTTAGTATATACAACACATTCTTATCATCGCGTATAAGTAAAAGGTAAACAAGTGATAAATGCTTTGCACGTTCTGTTGTTGTTACTTTCTGATTGGCTAGCTCCGTAGTTCCACCCCTGTGGTGAATGTAAGTTCGAGGGGTACTAAAGCTTAATTCATTTGTATACTTTGAGGGGGAATAAAAGATCCTATTTTAGGAATAAGGTAACCTTTTATTCTTAAAACTAAAAAAAATTGTTATCGTTACCGTTGTTGTTACTTTCTGGTTGGCTAGCTCCGTGGTTCAATCCCAAGGGTGAAAGTAAGTTTGAGGGAGTCCTATTTTAGGAATAAGGTAATCTTTTACTCTTAAAACTACAAAAATGTTATCGTTACCGTTGTTGTGATGCAAGTTATTTTTCTATTACAAACTGGCATCGGCAATAGATTGTGGGTAAGGAACTTTGACTTTTATGTCAGCTCATACTAAATGCGTCCTGGATATCTGTTTGTATTTTAGACTGTTTGCGTGTTATTTCTTGTTTGTGCGTTAAGGATACGCAGGAGGCTTTCTGACATATTTTTTTTCAAATATCACATTTTTTTATTTTTGAATATGTGGAACTGTTCGGAGAAATCTTTCGATATTCGAAAACTCCATGTTAAAATGTAATTTAGTTTTCGAGTTATAGCGAAAAACGTATTTTGGCCAACTGAGAGGAGGTATAAAAGCGTTATTGGTGTCTGTAGTAGAGCATAACAACAGCCACAGTAAATGCACATAGCAATTTCACCACGGTGTTTGGCTTCTCTTTGCTTGTATACCTGTGCTCATCGCGAGCCCCTCCGCAAGCATGTTTCCGTCTTATCTACGATCTTACGTTGTCAAAAAAACTTAGTTGGCTAGAAGTTTATGTATATAAAGTCCACGCGAGACAAAAAATTCAAGCCACATACCCGCGCTTTCCACCCAACCGTATAAAACCCAAGTTGTTGCTGTATCACGTATTTGTACGGAGCAACAGCATCGTTCTTCGAGTGTTTGTATTGTTTTTGCTTTCGCAGTTAGATTTAGATTTTGGCATGTTGCTAAGCTGCACAGAGAAACAGAAAGACCAACACTTTTCTTCCTCGTGCGGGCAAAGTAATTTATGCAATGTTGTAACGATACAACCTCGAAAGTTGATTTAGACAGTTTAACATATATTCAGCTAGCTCCATTACTTGCTAAACGATTATTGGCCAAAAGGTGAAAAAGGTGTGAACCACAAAAACCTCTAAGTAAACAGAGTTAACAGTTCTGCTGCATAGAAAACTCGCTTTTTCTCGAGTTCGATTTTCAGCAAAAATTCGTGATTTCAAGAAGCTTATTCTCCCTTAGTATTTCATCAATTCAACTGAAATTTGGAACACTGTTAGAATAATAACCCAAGCCCAAAACTGTGTCTCGGGTTTTCTTTAAACCGTTTGCTTCTTGAGTTAGAAGGGTTTATTTCGAAAAATTTCAAAAAATCATAACTAATCAACAAAGCAATAAAAGGGAAAACTGAGACAACGTTTTTGACCTTAACGTGTGGTAAACAAATTGCAACAAAAAAAAAGCGGTGTTTGTTTCAACGCACGGGAGAAAAAAAACTCCGGGAAAAACGTGTAGTTTTCCAGAAAAAAGGTTCTTACTTGTTTTCGCATAAAAAAAAATGTGAAAAATGATTGCAGAGACTAAAACTTTGTTCTTTTACCTTTCAGAATATATATGTAGACTTAATATGCCAGCTAAAATTGGTTTATTTACCTCACCAGCTGTCCCCGTTGGCACTACTCGACCTTCTTCGTCCCTAATGGCCAGCTCCACGTCATCAATTACGTCCATCCATCCGTACGTGAGGCCATTGAGAGAACCATTATCTAGTTCCTGACAGGTAACCTGGGATGTCTCAGTTGAGCCGTACGTGAGAAAAAGGTTAACGTGAGGAAGGAGAGTGAAAAATCCCTCTAGAAGATCTTTAGGTACTGGCTGGCCTCCCGTAAGTCCGTTCTTTAAGCACTTGAGGTCGTATTTGTTCATCACTGAGGGACCCAAAGAAACGAAGTCACTGATCATATAAGGCCTAAACATAGCACTAGTGCATTTCTCATCTTGGAAGACTTTCAGAGCAAATTCTGCCAAACCCTTCTTTAGAATTATAAGGGGATGAAGAGAAACAAGCGTGGCGCCAGTACAGCATGCCAAGTTCAGACCAGCCCACATTCCAGAACACCAAGTGAATGGCGATTCGCTTAAAAAGCGAGAGGTGTTGTCAAGGTCAAGAATACGAGCGGTACCAAGTGCACTAAGAACAAGTGACAAGTGGGTGAACTGAACACCTTTGGGTTCCCCCGTACTTCCACTTGTTGAAAGAACAAGAGCAAAGTCATCTGCCCCTACACGTGCTTGCACCTTCTCAAGACTGCAGTTTACCAAACCATGACCGTAGGACACCAAGTCCGAATATGAATGAACGTGCCTTGATGATTCCCCATATCCTGACACAGGACTCGATGTTATGACTACTTTTAAAGTCTCACCTTTTTCAAGTAGTTGCTTGACTGCCTCCTGTATAATTTGAGCCTGGTGTGGGTTCTCAGGGTCCACATGGTACATGACAGCAGTGCACTTAGATTTGCGCAAGAACAGGAGTAGGCCCTGGGTACTAAAACCCTGAACAACAGTAATTACATTTACTCCAATCCTGTACAAAGCCATCAGATCTACGGGATACTCCAAACTGTTGGGAGATATATACACAACTCTATCTCCTGGTCCTAATAGGTCTCTCTCCAGCAAAGCCTTCCCTAATTCCTGGGACTTAGTTTGCCATTCAAAAAATGTTAAAGAAAGTCTCTTTAAATCCTGGTCATAAAAGACCAACGCTTCCTTGTTAGTGTGTTCAGACGCTTGATAATCAAGCAGTTGGAAAACGGTTCGTTTCTCCAGTACCTCAGAGGATTTTCCTTTTAATTGACTTGAAAGTGTCATTGTCTTTGTTTGTTAGACCTGTGTAGAGAGAAACAAACCTGTCACTTGTGATCGTTGAGAGCAAAAATTGTAACTAGTAACCGAGTAGTGTGGTGCGATTGGATATAGTCTGACGAAATGGATGGATAAATGGGGAATAAGGTCATTTATGGTCAGAAATGACTACATATACGAAAATTAGTAAAAAAACAAGTTTTAACAAGTTTGACGAGAAATTAAAAACTCAGCCAGTCGAGTACCCCTTAACTAAAATTACAAAAGCTCCAAATATTACAAGAATTTGATAATTCAGCCAGTCAAGGTCCCCTTAACTAAAATTACAAAAACTCCAAATGTTACAAGAATTTGATAATTCAGCCAGTCAAGAGTAACTTTACTAAAATTACAAAAACTCCAAATATTACGAGAATTTGATAATTCAGCCTGTCAAGATTCACTTTACTAAAATTACAAAAACTCCAAATATTATGGGAAACTAATCATTCAGCCAGCCAAGTAACCCTTAACTAAAATTATGAAAACTCCAAATATTATGAGAATTTAATAATTCAGCCAGCCAAGAACCCTTTAACTAAAATTACAAAAACTCCAAATATTACGAGAATTTAATAATTCAGTCAGTCAAGAGCCCCTTAACTAAATTATGAAAACTCCAAATATTATGAGAATTTCATAATTCAGCCAGTCAAGATCCCCTAACTGAAGTTACAAAAACTCCAAATATTACAAGAATTTGATAATTCAGTCAAGATCCCCTTACTAAAAATGCAAAAACTCCAGATATTACAAGAATTTGAAAATTAAGCCAGTCAAGAACCCTTTAAGTAAAATTACAATAACTCCAAATGTTACAAGAATTTAATAATTCAATCAGTCAAGAGCCCCTTCACTAAATTACAAAAACTCCAAATATTACAAGAATTTCATAATTCAGCTAGTCAAGATTTCTAACTAAAGTTACGAAAACTCCAAATATTACGAGAATTTGATAATTCAGACAGTCAAGAGCCCCTAAACTAAAATTACGAAAACTCCAAATATTATGAGTATTAAGGTTACAGGATAAGAAAAAAGCTTGCAATTTTTTGTCTTTTTCGGGTATTTCTACATTTGCATACTTTGATGCAAATGCTAACTAAATATGAAAATTTCATTTTGATAAATCTTAAACTTCCTGAGTTATTGTAAAACGAAATTCATCTGACCTAAAATATTCCCGGGAAACTTGATTTTACAGTGGTTACAAAAGTCAACAGAGGTGTTAATGGACGCTTCTTTTGATATATTAATTAACTACGCTTGAATACTATTTCGCAACTAGCTTCAGTTTCGAACAGTTGGACTTTCTTTGCCTTAGCGCTTTTCAAAACTGTTTTTAAAAAACGTGAAAAAGACAAAAATAAAGTTCAAGCCCTTTTAGCTCTTCTGGAAGAAAAAAAAAGAAGTGTATCCTCAAAGACACTACAGAAAGCCCCACCAGCAAATCCAAAAACAAAAATAAGGTAAAGTAATACAACGCTCAGGAGTAGTGATGAAGATTTCTATGAAAGTAGTACTTCAGAGTGGGATAATGACAGCAAAACGACAGCCGATTACTGCAGCTTAAAGAACACTTTATAATAGAATAAAGATTTTCCTCATTAGTTGAAGTTAAAGATCAGCTTCTTTTTGAACCATGTGACATGCAATGCTGCCGAATTTTTCCTTAATTGCCTATTCTGATACAATATAAACTATGTAATCGTCCCGGAAAATTTATAAACTTACGGCACGGCGTGCAAAGTACAAAGATATAAAACAGAAAGCGTAATGAAATGTGACAGGCTGCAAGTCGTGCGGAGCTTCCGACCGTTCATGATTGGCTCTGCTTAAATGGCTTCACTTAACATTTTGAGGTGTTAAAATGTCAGCAAGAGACCACAGTTCCCACGAAATCTTAGTTCGCGTTCTTCTTGCATATTGAAAATGGGGTATTTTGATGATTTTAAAAAGTTATAACTTCATCTGGTTTCAATCAAACTTGCCCAAATTTTCACAGCTCATTGACAATAGCCGGATGTTCAAAAGGGTGTTGGGAATTTTTCTGTCATTATTTAATAATAGAGATATCCTCGAATCAGTACGTGATTAACCAATTTTCTAAAACTTTTAAATAAAAGAGCTGTCAAATTTAAACCACTAAAGAGCTTGAAATTACCCGACACCCTTTTTAAGTATGGCTATTTAAGATTACAAAAATCACATTCTGAGAACTATTAGTCAAAACATGCACAAGAGTTAACATTTGGCAGACAAGAGGTACTTTTGCGGATTTGACTTTGAAATGGGAAAAAGAGTAAATTTTTCTGAATTCTGCAAACAAAACAATAATCTACAACTATTTGGCTTTCGAAAGGGCAGCACTTTCAAGTGAAATCGTTTAAACGAGATGCGCCAATGCAAGTTTTGCCAAACACACCTCTATCCTATCCTGTAACCTTAACCCTTTCAGCCCATGAATGTTTATCTACATCTCACTTCTCCTTGCATAACTCAAACAAAGTAATACAACTGGTAATGAGAAGTTAGGAGTTGATCAAGTCAAATATGCTTTGGAAGATGAAAAGTCAAATTCTCCTAAACTGTTTTAATGGAAGGTATTGGAATCAGTTGGGAGAATTTGTTGTGTTGGGGCTTAAAGGGTTAATAATTCAAGCTGTCAGGTTCCCTTCCACTAAAATTAAGAAAACTCCAAATATTACGACATTTAATAATCCAGGCTGTCAAGGTCCCCTCCTCTAAACTTATGAGAACTCCATATATTGCGAGAATTTAGTTGTTCAAACAGTCAAGATCCCTTCCACTAAAATTACAAAAAATCCAAATATTACGAGAATTTAACAACTCAAGCTGTCAAGGTCCCCTTAATTAAAATTACAAAAACTCCAAATGTTATGAGTAATTAATAATACAGAGTGAACAACATTCACTAGGTGGACTTCAATTATTATAAGCCCGAACCCCAAGTATTGCACCTCTAATATATATAAATTATATATTCATCCTTTTACAACATTCACTTAGTGGACTACAATTATTATTACTAAGTATATAACAACTAAATTATTGCTTGACCTCTAAAAAAACTAGATTTGTACCTTTAACATCATTCACTGAGTGGGCTTCAATTATTATTGAGTGGGCTACAATTATTATTACTAAGTATTGAACAACTAAAATATTGCTTAACCACTAAAAAATATTAGATTTGTAACTATACAACATTCACTTAGTGGAATTCAATTATTATGTCCAAGACCCCAAATATTGTAACTCTAATATATTTATGTTTGTCCCTTTACAACATTCACTGAGTGGACTATAATTATTAGTAAGTATAACAACTAATTAAAATAAATTTTAATTTGTACCTCGCACACAACATTCTCAGAGTGGACTACAATTATTATTAAGTATTTAACTTACAACTAAAAAAATTGCTTAATATTCAAAGTAACTTAGATTTGTTACTCTACAATTCACCGAGTGGACTCTTAAATTATTTTTTTATATGTCAAAGTCCCCAGTCCCAGATATTAATATTGTACCTCGAATGTATTTACATTTGCCCTTTTACATTATATTTCACTGATCTTCTAGTGCGAATTTGTGGTCGATGATCAAAATCAACACATTATTCTTTTCCACTAACAAGTTCTTCACCTATGCAAAACTGTTTACTATCAATACTCACAAAATGTCCCTTTAGTTCTTTATCGAGCTCACAATGAAATGTTGCAGATGAAGGGAAAAATGAAAACAAGTTTTTACAAAGTCCAGATGGTTGACCGTTTCACTCACATTCAGAGCAGATAATCCTATAGCAAACCGTAACAATTCTTGAGGTTAATTGGGTAAACTGTTAGGTATTTTCTTCAAACCGACGGATTGTGCGGCAGAGGTGAGTAAGAGTCAAGTATTCGGACTTTTGAAAGAGACGTTAATGGGCCAAACCC
>JAOBRD021134669.1:0-10939 GCA_027575215.2 Hydrozoanthus sils | reverse complement strand
TTAACATTAGGCAGTTATATTCACTTTGTTTTGACCAGTCTAAGATTTTCAGATCCATGAGCTTTGTAAACATGCTCCTGGAAAAAGTCTTGGAAATTTTCTGGAATTTTTAGGCCAAAAGTGTTTGAGCCCTGGTTTCGTGTAACCACAAAATAAGCAATATAATATAAACAATAATTTAAAACCAGTTTTCACCATAATATTGGACAGAATCCTAAATATCGAGCTGATATCTTCCAATACACTAGAGTTGATATTACTGCTACTTGAAAACTATTAATCAGCCTATGGTTTTGTTTTAAAATGTTTTTTTCTTAAAACTGGACTTTTTAATGAATTTTTTTGATCACTTGAAATTTGTTTGTAAGTTTTAAAAATTTTTCTCAAACCTAACTTGATTTTGCAAAAATCCATTTGGTTGCTACACCCTTTCATGTAAGTTGAAAAAATTATTGTAAAAAAAATTGCCCTCAATTTTAAGCAGTTACGAATGTTTGTTTTTTAGGACATTTAAAAGGCAAGGTCTGTATTTTTAATTCAATAAATATAAAACTTAGACTGAAGAATTGTCTGAACTAAAAAACTGTAATTGCAAACTCATGAAGCTGTTTTCAAAACAAACACAGATGTTGCAAAGATGTTGTTTTGAGCAATTCTGCCAAAATTTTCATAATGCAGGGTTGCAGTTAACTTTTTAGGGGTATAGCTAGAAAATTTAAGTGGTGGCTAAAAAAAGTTGTCATTAAAGGAAGCCTTAGATATTTTTACTTATATATACTCTTGATACTTATTGCTTTTTTTGTCAAATGCTGTCGAATCAATTGAAATCAGACGTATTGAAATAAACACTAAACTATATCTGTTTAAGCTCTTTTACTTTAGGTTTTTAGTTGAAATCTGAAGTAAAAGTGTTCAAATGAATATGTGTTTATCTTTAACTTTTATATATTTTGCATGCAATTTAGCCAATTTAACTAATAGACAATTTATCTGGCTTCAAACTCTAAAATTACCTGATGAAAGCCTGTTAAAGAGCATATCAATAGACCTTGATGAATGAGAATAAGAGCTGTGAAAAAAATTTTGCTGAAATCTTTTATGGCTCTTGAGATATTAACATTTTAATGCTTTCAACTGATCACGTAACAAGGTTGGCTGGCAAATTTTCAATTTTTTGAAATCTGCAAATCAATAACCCATAACCTTTTGATGAATTTTAGCCAAATTTGGGCTAAAATGGCAAATATTTCTTAAAAGTCAAAAGGGCATTGGTGAAATTCTCTCCATTCTATTTGTACAACTCTTTTTGTTGAGTTATGCATGCAAGCATTTATATACAGCTGTGTTCGAAAATATGAGACAAGTAAATAATTGTATAACTAGGGTACAGGTATTGACAAAGCTTTTTCTATATACAAATAATTTCAAGCTCCAAAGGTAGTCTAATTGATCAGCTGACATAACAATTTTTTATTTGTTGTGTATTACAGTGCACCAGTGCAGGAAGTTGCTTGCACAGTGTGCAAGACAGCAGAAGAAGAGTTCAAAGGTAAGCAAGGATTTTTTCAGAGATTGAAATGAGAAGGGAAGGGGAATCAATTTAATAGAGTCATCAGCATTTTTTTACTAATGCTTTCTTTTATGGGTTTAGCTGGTATTTTATTAGGAACTGGATATTGTTTGTTGTTTTGATCATACAACAAGTCACTGGTTTGACAACATCATAATCATACATTACCAAGTGCTCAGTCTTGCATATAAATGGGTAGCCACAGGGATACAAATATATGGAGCATTCATGAATTCCAAACACTGTCATCTTCTCTCCTCTTTATCCCTTTGCAGAGAGTTTGTCTAGTATGAAAGTAAATTAAGCTATTAGTCTAGTTTTTGTGATTCACCACAATCACAAGCACACTAGTTGAGTGGTAAGCATCATAAATCATAATCAGGCCAGGTTTTTAAGTTCAAATCCCAGTCAAACCACTGTGTTGTTTCCTTGAAATGAAGGAGACAGGGCTTTTTATCCAACTTGTTTCAGTCAACTCAGATGCATGAATGAGAAGTCAACCAGTTTCTGCTGGGAGCTAACCTGCAATGGATTAGTGTCCTGTAGAAACCAGAGACAAACACCTGCCTAATGGGCCTTTTGGCTTGAGAAAGGATTTGGCTAGCCAACTATGACAACAAAAGTTTAATTGTTCACATTCTTTTTACAGCTTAACCCCTGCTAAACATTTGTAAAAACTTTAAAGCAAACAAACAACTTAATGTAGTGTTTACCTGTTTCACATTATTTTATTAAATTGTTTTAGTGTTTGGCAACTTTCCGACGAACCTCTAGACTTTCGAAGAACCTTACAGGAGTACTCTTAGATGATGCAGTCCTTCCGTACTTCGTGGAATACATGGAGAAACAGAACGCAATGAACTTGTTAAACTTTTGGCTCACTGCTGAAACATTCAGACTCTCTACCATAAGCAGACTAAAGATTAACTCAATATCTCGGATAAAATCAGCAAATCAACTTGATGATGGCAAATCCAAAATGAAAACTAACTCTGTTGGGGCTGTGGAGAATGTCATCAGTCATTCAGCTGATGTTCAAAGTGCTTTAAGTGACAGTGGAATTAGTGAAGTGTTTTCCTCACCAAGTTCTGTGGGATCAGGTGATAGTGCACAAAAGGATGACAGTGATGATTTTGGGTGTTTCACTTCCTACGATCCATCGCAAGGTGAAATGGCAAATTCATCAGGATCTGTTACTGTCGCACATAATCCTAATGCTGTTACTTTGACTTGCCATAACTGCAATAGAATTTTAGACAATTCCTCAACTTGTAAAAACTGCAATATCAGCTGCGACGGTCATAGAACAAACTATGAATTAACTGCAGCCCAAAATACAAGTACTGGAACTTCCAAGACAGCTGTAACAGAAACATTAGCCACTACATCAAGGGGTTGTTTGGATGGACAAGCAAGTAATTCTGGAAAATTTACACAAACAGTAAACAGTTATGCTGGTCAAGCTGTTGAGAGTAGCAAGGGCCGTGGGCTTAGGGTGAAATTTGACTTAACACCAGATTATGAGGATAAGGATCGAGAATTTTGTCGGAGAAGAACAAGAAGCATTGTTATTGATGCTCTGAGTATTTACACAAAATACATTTCTTTGGATTCGACTCATCCATTCGGTCTGGAAGAATCTCTGAGAAGACAGATTGAAGGTTAGAACAAGCAGAATTTAATGATTAACTTTGTGAAGCGAGTGTGAAAGACTGTCTGATTAATCATTCATTCAACAGCTTTGACAGATTCCAAAATTAGAAGTGACACTAGATCTTACTAAATTCCTTTGCTTAATAGTGATTACTATTATTGTTACATTTATTGTCATAGCATTTTTTTTATTAAATTGTTTTTAACCTATAACCTAGAGTTACATTTTGTGTTCATGTTTTGTCAATTTAGATATTTTGTTGCTTTGTATCCATTGATAGGCCTAGTGCAAAAACATTGTTAGTGACTTTGTATGAAATGCTAAATTCTCCCAACAGTTAAGAAGAGATAATACGGATAATGTGTGGAGAATTGACAATTTCATCAAAAGTCACTTAGTCACTTAAAGTGTACTTCATTTTTGCACTAGACCCTTCAGTTTTAGTTGTTTTTATTTTTATTGTTACTAATTAAAGTTAATTATGATTAATGTTGTTTTTTTTTGTTTATTAATAGTATTGTTAAAGTGCCCATAATCATTTCTTTTTTCTTAGCTTATCTGAAAGTACATCTTCTAAAATGAACATCTACAAAAAAGTTTTTGATTTGAACAAAAATCAGATTTTTTACAAAGCTTTTAGTTCTACAAATATTTGTTCAACTCTTGTCACTGGTCACAAGGATGACAGGGTCATTATGATGTAGATTAAAGAATTCACATCGCATTGCATCTGGATAAAGTTTTAAAGAAACAGATCAAGAAAATCAAGCTGTAATACATCTTTCCAGCGTTTTTATATTTCACTGTTTCACTGTACAAGGAGCAGTGTTCCTTTATCTATGCCATATTGACATCATGTCCTTAATCTAAGTCACTTTGACTCGGACTTTGGTGTACCAAAATGGTGTTAATTTCATTGTTTTTAAAGATCGGTAAAACAGTTGCATTTTGATCAAATCAAACATTTTTTGGACACATTCATTTTAAGATACATACTTTTAGTTAAGAAAACCAAAAAGAAAAGTTATGGGCACTTTAAATCTTTAATTTAAAAGTACTTGAAACTATTAACTTGCATTATAACATAGAGGGCAAAATTACTGTGAGCTGATTGGATAACAGCAGGGGCATTTTTTCTTAATTCAGGGCAAAATTACTTAATGTTGATTGGTCACTGGTAAACTTCCAAAAATTTCCAAATGTTTTCTGAAAATTTTAAAAAAGTCTCAAAAATGCCTTAGAACATTTTCCAAAGATTTTCAAAAATTCCTGAAGATTTTGAATGTTTCCGAACACCTCCAAAGCTTTTCCAAATTTTTCTAAAAATCATAAAAGTGTCTTAGAAACGATTATTAAACCTCATTCGAAGAGTTAAGAATGTTTTCAGAGGTTGCAAGATTTTATTTCATCTCCAGCAATTATTTTCAAAGAAACCTTGGATTATGCAACACTTTTTCATGGGATCTCGCAAAGAATGAAGAATTTTGCCCTTGCTGTCATAAACATGTAATCGCCTGGTTCCTCATAAAATTTAGGGTTAATATCACTTGTGTTTTGAAATTTTGGTAAAAAGTGAAAACACTTGTGAAATTAATCCTTAATTTTACTCGGCCCCATGTGATTACCTGTACTAATTAGCAATTGTCTGCTTAGCCTGGTTGGTAGGTGCCAGTCTTTTGTGCGGGAGTCCTGGGTTTGATTCCCAGTACCAGACCTTCATAAAATAATTGAGGAGAAGGTGCTGCCTTTGCCCTAACATTTGCAAACGGTTAGAACTTTGTGCTTCTTGGATAAGGACGTTAAACCATAGGCCCAGTCTCTCAATCTCCTATATGGGGACTTAAAAGAACCCACAACACTTCTCAACAAAGAGTAGGGTGATCCCAGTGTCATGTTCCTTCTCTTCTTGTAACTGAGGGCAACTGTGAGCCGTGTATAGCAAACTATCTAAGACCCTCAATACCAGAGTCAACTATAAATCATTGTTAAGCGTCTTTGAGCATCTGCCTATGGAAAGGTGCTATATAAATGCTAAACATTATTATTATTATTATTATTATTATTATTATTATTAGTCTCCCTCTCCCTATGGGGGGACACCCTTCATAAGTTTTGTCCAACTAGAACTCTGTGTTCCATGCTTATCTGAGAGTAATTTGGCCATGTCAGCTAATGCCAAGGGCTCAAGTGAATGCAGTATCAATAATAATAATTTTAATAGAAATAGTAATGATAATGATAACAATAATAACAACAGTTTTATTGACCCATCACTAGGTAGCTCTTCTTTGTCAAAGCCACCAAACACAGGACCTCAACCCTACTCTTATCCACAAATGTTTGGTTTTAAGTCCCCTGGATATTATTCATAACAATGGCTTTACATTTATGTCCACGGTTGGTGCAGTGCCCTTATAGATGATACAATCATATTCCTGATTCCTATCAGAATACTAGTTTACTTCTTCCTTGCAAACAAATCATATTTCAGACCCTCCATCTAAAAAAGGAATTTGCTTTGTTGGTTATTCAGAGAAATATATTATGATGCATGTATGAAATAACAATTAAGTACAAAAATTAATAATTGTAAATAAGATAAAGTTTTTTGTCAACTGTATTTGTGAAATTTATTAGAATGACATTAAAATTAATAGTTTATTTTGATGGTTGTTTAAAATTATTGATTTTATTTTTATTATTAGTCCATAGAATAAACAAAAAAAAAACTGCTGTTTAAATTATGGTTTTCTAAACTCCTCAGTTGTTTAAAATTTACCTTTTTTGCCTTACAGTCAGCATCTGTAGTGAAGACGGCAAGATTGACCCAGAGTGCTTTGTGCCTGCCCAAAAATTTGCTTTTGATGTTATGGACCGATTGTAAGTACTGTGACCTTTAAACTGTGAAGCAAATTTTAAATATAAGTAAAAGCAAGGAAATCAAAACATGGGATAGGATAGCCAGGAATGAAATTAGGTACAACATGCTGCTTGTTTTCTGTGGCATTATTTTTTAGTTTTAGAAAACTTTGAAGTTAATTAATTTTGATTTAGAGTTGCAAACAATAAATTTCATTTCAGTTCAGGATTTTTTTTAGCATAATTTTATTTAGATTTTTGTTCATCATTCATAATTTTATATTTATATAGAACTTTTTAAATTTGTTTAAAATTGTAGTTTGAGTTGTCTTTTGGTACAACTTGAACTTGTATTACTTAATTAATAATTAAGTTTTTTGTACTGGTAGAAGTTTTTTTAAACCTGGTATACTGTAGGCTTCGAATGTTGATAAAAAACTTAACCCTTTAAGCCCCAAGCACGGCAAATGTTGTATTGGTATGTTCTCCCAACTGAGTCCCATATTTTCTATATAAACAGTTTGGGAGAATTTTGCTTTTCATCCACCAAAGCAAACTTGACTTGATCAACTCCCAACTTCTCATTACCAATTGTATTACTTTGTTTGAGTTATGTAAGGAGAATTGAGATGTTGATAAACTGTCCAGGGCTGAAAGGGTTAACATATTAAGATGTTAATATTTACATTAGTTACTGTCTTTTGTTTTTATTTCTGGTTTGGGGTATAAATAAAGGTTGGGAATTAAGATTAGGGTTAGGCTTACAGTTAGATTTAGAGTTACAGGGCTAGGGTTAGTGTAAGCACTATGGTTATATAAGATCTTGGTGTTGTCAAAAGAATACTGCAGCAGAAAAATTAAGGGGCTAAAAATTTTTTATGTTTAAGATTAGGACTTTCACCTATTTAAGTCCATATTAGTTATTGGAAATATGTTTGTACTTTATTGCAGGTATTTTCCGCCATTTCGACAAAGTTCTTACTACTGCAAACACCAAGTTGATATTCTCACCAGTGGCAAAATTTTCCTAGATGATATTCTGTACAATGAGACTTCTATGTTCTACTTTATGGAGGTAAGTAGGTCCATTTTGATACACTATAATTATTCATTGACTGATTGCAAGCTCTGTGCTAGATCAATGTTATGTACATACTTCAGTATTTTCTATTTTTATGCCCTAAGCTCATGAAGATTATGAGAAAAAAGTATTGTTAACAACTGATCATGAAGATGTTTAAAGTAATAATTATAGACTAAAAACTTTTCTTCTTTAAATTACTCAATAAGTGTTTTTGATCATGTGGTCATCTTGATTAGTACCAGAACTAGCACACAATTGCTAGTATTGGGTCCTAAGTGATTCTTAATAACAGAGGGCTTTTTTGTCGCACAAGAAAAAATATCTAATATCTATGAACAAACAAGTTCATTCTTTTACTGCAAAACTCTTCACCTCAGGAATTACCTAGAACCCCAAAGTAACAAACATATGCTAATTCTAACACTACATAAAGGATGATTATTTTTATTACTTGACTTCTGAAAAAAAGCTAGTTTTTGCATAGACACAGCAGGCAAAATTTATCAGCCATGTATAAAAATAATTTTTATGATTTAACTGTCAGTAATTTTTTTAAATCTAACATAAGCTTCATTAATCTTTTCACTCCTGAAGTACTTGTCAACAGCCAAATTTTCTTCACAGTAACAATTTAGAAGATAAGCTGATGAGAACTGAGAGTATAAATAAGTCAAACGCAAATGCTCTGGAAGATTAAGTTTGAAACTTTCCTTAACTACTAGAAATGTTATTGACAAAAGTTATTATAATTTACAAGAATACATTGGGTGCTCTTAATGATGAGAGTGTTAAATGTTTACAATAAACCTGTCAGTGAAGCCCTGAGACATAGTTCCAAATAAAATTTTGCTTCTTTCTTGACCCAAAAGTCTCTGTAAGTTATTGTACTTTACCAAAATAGCCTGTTTTCTCCTTATAAACAGTATTTGGACAGAGAGGGTGTTCGGCTTATGTTGGAGTTTTGGATGGCAGCAGACAGTTTTCAGTCACATTTTAAAGCCAAGCTTGAAAGTGGAGAGTATGTTGCTGAAGAAGCATTGGAAGATGCCATGATTTTGTATAACAAGTTAGTGACTATCCATGTTCCTCTGCACATGGTGACAGTTGACCATGCAAAATCAACCTGTGTTCACATCTTACCCTGTATCTTATGATGTTGTTTTTCAAAAGGGCGTGAGCAAGGGAGGGCATTTAGGGGTAAGGCTCCTCCCTACCTGTGGGGATTAGTCCCCCCCCACAATTTTGGTTAGGCCCCGTCTAGAATTGGAAGTTAGGCCCCTCCCTACAATTGGGTGTTATATGTAAGTCCCTCCTTACAATTGGGGTTTAGGCCGCTCCCTACAATTGGAGTTTGGTCCATGTCTACATTCTTGGGTTAGGCCCCTCCCTACAATTAAAGGTTTGGCTCATTTCAAGAATTGGAAGTTAGGCTCCTCCCTACAATTAGGGCTCAGGTTAGGGGGTCAGGCCCCTCCCTATTACTATTTAAAAAATATTGCTAGCACAGCAATAATCTGAACATTGTAATTCCTTTGGTTTAGATCAACAGTTATTTTTTGCTCAATGCAGTGCTGATTTGGAAAAGTTTTAAAACTGGCCATTGCACCAACAATAACCATGTAAGGGTTCTTAATGACTATTTTGGCATAAGTTTAGCTAACTCAGAAATGCCTGGGGGGAGCCACCCTTGGATAGTTTTGTTTATTTACTCAACCCTTTCAGTCCAAGTCAGTTCTGAATATCTAAATTCTCAGTACAACAACAGAAACAATATGAAACATTTGGTAATGAGAAAATGAGAACTGATCAATCAAAAAAAATTGGTAATGAGAAAATGAGAACTGATTAAATAAGAAAATTGGTAATGAGAAGATGAGAACTGATCAAACAAAAACAATTGGTAACGAGAAAATGAGAACTGATCAAATAAGAAAATTGTTAACAAGAAAATGAAAACTGATCAAACAAAAACAATTGGTAACGAGAAAATGAGAACTGATCCAACAAAAACAATTGGTAATGAGAAAATGAGAATTGATCAAACAAGAAATTGGTAATGAGAAAATGAGAACTGGTCAAACAAAAAAATTGCTGAAGCTGAAAAGTAAAAATCTTCCAAACTAGTTTCATAAAATGTATGGGCTCTATTTTGGAGAACTTGTCATGCGACTGGGACTGAAAAGATTAATGTTATGCTTTTGTTTTGTGTTTAATTAAATTTGATTTAAGAAAATTTCTCGTCTTGAATGTGGTAGGTATTTTTCCATGCAAGCTGTAACTCCTCTGGGATTTGATGATGTGACAAGAATTGAAACTGAGAACAACATCTGTCGCGAAGGAGGCCCCCTTCCCAACTGCTTTGATCTGCCCATGGAGCATGTACTGTGCGTGCTAGAGGAGGTAAGTTTAGCTGACAATGTGATGCTTCTTCCCAGTCGAGTTAGGTGAGTTGTCTTCACATGTCTTAGAAACACATTGAATTCTGCTATCTTTTTCCCATTAAAGGGGCTGTTCCACACTTTGGATTACTAGGTTCTACTTTGTTGACACTTGACTTTTGTGTTGGGTGAACTAGTTTTCAAGTTTATGCGGAGGAATAACAAGCAGTCACCGAGCAAAAGTAGTCATCTTCTTTGGCATCGAAATCATCATTTTGGACAAGCTACTGACTATCAATTATCATTTTTACCTTTTTCTGGCTGTTGGTGAATTGTGCTGGCGATCATGAGTTGCTGATAAACATTCGCCGCTCACAGGTCACGACCTTGTCACGAACTGTTGACTGATAACCGGTTTATATAAACAATTTCTAAATGGTTTTCGCTTATAGAATTCGCTACTTGAACTTCTAAATTCAACTGATTCCGAGGAAAAGAAAGAGACTGCTTGCAGTCTAGACAACACATGGAATGTCGACAAAGTAAACATTTGAAAATGGCGAATAACAGTTGGTCACAGAAATCCAGACTTGCTCTCAACTGACAATTTTATTAGTTACCTTGTTGTTTTACAACCATACTGATACTGTTACATCAGCTGCTCAAATATAATTAACTGACACATTGAAACCATTATTGCAATAAGTTTTGTTATTTGGTGAGTAGCTGAATGTCCGAATGTTTAGATCAACGTCAAACCGGATCAGTTCAGTTTTGTTTTGATGAAATACAAAAATTAAAAGCAATTGCTTTCATTTGTAAAATGCGGGGCTGACAATTCATCTTCAACTTTACCATTTCACCATTCCATAAAAACAGTCTAGGCTGCAGCAAGTGGCCACTGAAAGTACAAATTCAAAGTAAAATTCATGGCAAAACTTCTCACCTTTGACTCTTGATCTTTACCTTGAGAGAGAAAGTACGCAGCAAATGCAGAATCAGAGGTAAACTGCTTGGATATCTTACACTTCTTCCATAAACTCTGGACATGTTACTTGATCTTCAGGTAAACGCATTCTTAGTCTTGAGTCCAAAAGAAGATTTTATAAGCTTAGATTTACTTGACATGTTGTAGACTGTTTTAGGCACTCATTGCCACTTCGAAATCTGCCATGAATTTAAGTTGACGTGGTTGTTAGCTGCCGCTAACTCATGACCGCCACAAATGAATTCAACAACAGCATGAACAAAAAGGTTTTAAAAAATGACAACTGATAGTCTGTAGCTTGTCCATTTTTATAAAATAGAAGCCAAAACGACTACACTTACTCGGCGACTGCTTGTTACTCCTCTGCTTAAACTTGAAAACTTGTTCACCCAACACAAAATCAAGT
>JAOBRD021134563.1:0-10940 GCA_027575215.2 Hydrozoanthus sils | reverse complement strand
GATAATATATAATGTAATATTTTTCCATTATACATAGCTGGCATCTTTTTGTTTTGTTATCGTAGGGCTTTGCTTTGGGCAGGATTTCCCATTCAATTTTAAAATCTTTTCCTTGTTCGCTTCTCGGCCAACTGTTCACTTTTCGGACAATCTTTCAGCCGCGGACATTATCCTCCGATATACATATATATACAAAATTAACACTATTATTGTTCAACCAAGGGTCTGTAAAGCTAGATAGGAAATAGCGTAGAAGGATTTTTTTGCAGTTTTGTGAGTCCACAAGGTACAAAAGTCAAGTTTTATTACTGAAAGATATTAGTTTTTTTTCTTTACTAAGAGTATAACTCACCTTCAGAACTTACGTCCTTTTCCAGTTTCTTTTGATAGCTCTTCTCTCCGACAAACATTGTTTTCGTCTTCTCCTCATACTGGTTTTCTTCAGAATACACAACTCTGTCTGGAATCTTTTTACTCTCGTCAATAGTTTTCTTTTTATCGTACGAAAACTGTAAAAAAAAATTACAATAATAACAAAAATGCGGCTTCTATCGAAAATCTCTTACAGACTGAAATCATACTGTATTGACTGACTGGTTTAAGATATCCTGCGATATTGACGGACTATTAAGATTGTGGCTGTATTTATCTATTGGGACTTAGATACTGCTGTATTGACTGACTGAGATTGAGATACTGCTGTATTAACTTATCGACTGAGATTGAGGTACTGTTGTATTGTCTGACTGAGACTGAAATACCGCTGTATTATCTGACTGAGTCTGAGATACTGCTGTATGAAAAGAAATAGGAAAGGGCTGATTCTGGCGCAATTTCGTTTTTCTCTAGTCATCTTCAGTCAAATTTACCTAATTGGCTACCCTGCATGATAATCCCCAAATGTAAATTTCCACAAATGAAAGAATTTTATCTTTTCCAGTTTTGCCCTAATTAATTAGGGTATAACTGGAAAAAATAAAGCTCGTTCGTTGGTTGAAAATTTAATCTTGATTGGAAGCATCTGGTGATCCTACAACAAATCTTTTGTCGTTTTTCGCAAAATTATAATAAGTATGTTGTCTTTATAGGGCGTAAATACCAAAATAATTTAGTCAAAGGTGTACGGAAAATGCAAAGTTGATCGATTACGTTCTGTGTTTTGCCACAATTCGTTGGTCCTGTGATGATGCAATGAAAAGGATTTTTTCTTGAAGGTCTTCCTTTTTTCCTTAAAACATTAAGGATTTTAAAATGGAAGCCATAACTTCAAACAACGCATCTGCAACCACAAACATATAACATATAATCGAACCGGAACTACCAGTCGTCCGTCAACCTCTCGTATTGTTAAACAAATAACCGGATCCGTTTATACCATCGTCTTAAAACTACGGAGGTCATATCCACAACGCGAATTTTTCCGAGGTGTAGAAGTCCTTTTGTTTTAAATCCGGGTGTTTTGTATTGGTTCTTTTCTTTATCGAGTCCCAAAAGTCACTAGGGATCATCTTTTGAGAATAATTTGTTTGGGATACCGTCAATATTAACATTAACAGACTTATATGTTCGAAGTTACAAACTATTCTGAATATCTTGTTCCTGCTGTTTGATTTTCAGTAAATAAACACAAGACTCAAGTCACCGACCTTCTTGGTAAACTGATGTATTCCTTTATGACTGAATCACTTGCTTTGGACACCGTGAAGAGCTATATTTTTGTAAAAGTCTTGTGAGGATTATATTTTAGTAAAAGAAAGAAACCCTATCCTTCCCTGATAAGGACTGAGCACTTCGCTAGAAAGGTGTCCGCTGAAAATGCATTGATATTCTAAGTTAACTTGTATTTTTGAACTTTAGTGGTATCAGAATACACCACAGCACGCTGACACCTACTAAGGTTATTTCGAGTTTTAGTGGATGAGGTAAATCTGAAGGATAAAACATACCATGAGAATCAATAATCAGATGACTCAGCGGGGTTCTATACTATAGCTATGTGGTGTGAAACGTCGCTAGCTTCACTTCCTCAGCGTTACTCGTAACTTTGGGTCCTGCGTTCGTGCGAAGTTTTAGTAGTCATAATTTCAGAAGATATTCCTTGTTCTAGTCTGTCTTCTCGTTTGTCTTTTGATAGACATAGGTCTTCGTATGTTTTGTAGAGATTGTATTTTCCCGTTTCTGACAATTTTTCTCAACCAAACGAAAGTTTGAAATCTTAAAGAATGGTCCTCCTCATTCATAGTGTGTTGTTTTCATGCCCTTCAACATTTATATCAAACGTCAAGAAAGTAATTTTGGTGTCTAGGACTACATTCTCCGGAAGTGGCGGAATGTTTGCATGCAATGTTTCTCCTGGAATTAGCGGATGATGATTTAAATTTAATTCTATTTAATGTTAAACCAGCCTTCAAACTATAAAGTTCTTTGGATAGTTTGATTGCATGGATGTAATTTTGGGAAAGAGCAAGCGACTTGTTTAATTTTATTCTAAGATTGAAATCATATTTTTAGATAACTGCGAAAAACGTTTTCTGAGGTGTAATACAAAACTAATGGTTATTAGAAAGGTAAGTCAGCAATTACGAAGTTAGTAAACGCAGCAAAAGTAAGTGAAGACGAATTCGAAAATGTTTACAGAAACAAGCAATTTGGCAAATTTATCTAAGTCCACAATACAATCTGAGACCGCATTGAACTGTAAACAAACTAAATTGAGTACATCAAGCTGTTTTATTATTTTAACTTCATGATTCTGTGAGACGAAAGACTTATAAATATGCTTTGGTGCATGGATATAGAAGCACTAACTTCCAAGGATCCCAAAGAAGTAACAAAAGCGTTCAGTCGAAGTTTTGTACTCGAAAACTAAGGTTGCCTGATACTTTGATGGTTTACATCCAGGCAGAGAAATTAATGGGTACAGTTTATGATCTTATGAAGGAAAAGGCGTTGAAATTCAACGTACTGTAGTGAAGCGCGCTGGAAATCATATTGCGCAATCTTTCGTAGAAAGAGCAAAGTGGCTGAAAAGTTTTTTTTTCTCATCAGTATGCACTTGATAAGTGACGGAAGGTCTAGAGAATGGCTAAACAGATTACCCGCAGTTTTGAAAGCAATGAATAACGAAGTGATTGGATCATGGTACAGAACAGTACGAAGAAGGAAGAAGTAATACAAACAAGTCGTACGTTTTGATGAAAAGAGATTACCATTGTTTGCAAAAATAAGGTATTTGTATGCACTGGATGGAGGCCACCGTAGAACGACATATCCGAATTGGCGTTTGAAAGTTTTTACGATTTGTCAGGAACGTTGTATTGCAAAACCAACCTGTGTTGTATTTTTTATCTGTCGGACCACAACGTGGATAGATAAAGTATTTACACCATTTTCAAGTATAATTATCTTATCGCCTCTCCAATCAAGTGCTACTTTGTTGAAGTGCTGCTGAAGCTAAATCTTCAAACTAGTTCAAAAATCTAAAATTAAAGTTTGACCCGTGTAATGTCCGCTTAGACACATGTTACCGGTTTTTAAAAACGATGTTGCGAAGAATTTACGAAGACAAAATGCTCATTTGCCGCCAAAGCTCCGAATTTTTTTAAGCTAATTAGATATGTGTGTTGTCACATGATTTGAAAAGCCGGAGATCAATTTCACTCTCCCGGTCAAATTCATTTGATTATGGTAAAGTTTGCACGGCTGGTGGCCCAGTTTTTGAGTAAAAATCTCGCTAGTTCGCTGTAAACGCTAGTATAGAGTAACTTGAAATCCTTTCAAACCATGTGACGCCATAAAATGCTGTCGTCGTCGTACGTTTTGAATTTTATTTGCACTGAATGCACTATTCTGAAAGCTTATTTTGGAGACCTAAAATGGTCAGCTTTACAGATTTACAGTCAAATAGAAGCGATGGAGAAACCATTATAGATAAAATGACTTCAGTAGCACTTAAACAGTTTCGCTAAAGATGTCATGTGAATTACTTCTAGTTACATTCATACTAACGCATTTTTTGTTTGTTTGTAGTCTTCAAAAGTTATGCTTCGCGCGACGGTTGATTTCTTTACTCCCTTGCACTTCTTATTTGTCAAGGCCTCTAGTACGAATATAAGTCTTACGAATACTGAGATTATTTTACCACCAGCTTCATCTTTAAACAAGCCTATTACTTCATTGTTTCTCTTTTTGTTTACACCATGGATTATAACAACGCTCATTCAAATTAAGGTGGTTTATAGACAATCTTATTGTTGTTTGTATTCTGTATGGGAGCATTTTGACGGGTTTTCAAAGCAAGCAGAAAATTATTTAAGAGCCTGTACTTCAGTATCTAAAAATAAAATACTTTTAAGTCCCACTTGGCAGCTACAAGTCTACTACCTTCTTTATGCTTCCAAGTATTCAAAACGGACATATCTTTTTAGAATTTTCTCACCTGAAATATTCTCCTGGTAATCAACAGTCCCGGATCGATATTGCCCTGGTCTGGTACACCGTCGGGGTTAGCTTTCAACAAATTGTAGCCTATGCCAAGGTACTGAAGGCCATGAGCAAGTGGAAGTTCTTCGTAATCATCAGTCCCTAGGTTTGCAGGCATTGTTTCCATACCGTGCAGACCAGCGACAAGAAAAAGCAGTGAAAACAACGCCATACTGCAAGTATCATAAGAAACGAATCAAAATTGTCCAAATAGCGAAAAATAAAGGACAACAATAACTAACAGCTCAGTTCAGTTTGCTAGTGCGCACCTTTGTAGCTAGAGGTCTCTAGTTTAATCAGTTCAAAGCTAACACAAAATATAAGAAAAGTTGTAGCTCAGTTGGTTGGGCCTTTAGAGCTAGAGGTCCCCAGTTCGACCCCCGGTGACTGCACTTCTGTTTGACTGACGACTTTCTTCCGATCAGTGTAGCTGTAGCTTTAAATACCCGTAAAACGGAGCACTGATAGAGAAGTAAAGGACGCACCGTCGGCTTCCATTGATAACAGCAATCTCCGAGAGCTGAAGGAGCTACCTACCTTTTTAAAACCAATAGCGTAAGTGGATAGGAAAAAGGACAATAACACAGACATGGACATATGGATATGTTTATGGACATGGACATGCACATGTGGATATGGATGTTGACGTGCACATGTTGATATGGATATGGATGTGTACATGCACATTTGGATGTGTTTATTGCCTTGAACAGTTGACACGGATATGAATGTGGACGTGCAAATGTGGATATGGATATTGATGTGGACATGTACATGTGGATATGGATGTGGATATGGACACGCACATTGTGACAAGGATATGGATGTTGACATGCTAATGTGGATATTGATATTGGTGTGGAAAAATACACGTGGATATGGATATGAATGTGGACATGGACAAAGAGATGGACAGGAATAAACAGGGTAAAGGACATGCAGGGACAGGGTAATGGTCGGAGACACCCTCGTCCATTTTCGTTATTCGGTCTCTCATCCTTTTAGAAAAACAGCGGATTATTGTTACACTAACAAATTAAGAAAAAGGCTGTGAAACGAAAATGGAAACCAAGTTCCTAAAGCTTATATTACCCATCTGCTTGAGTGTGTACCTTTTGGTAAAATAACACGTTTTACAGTATCATTCAAGCGTCAACAGAAATGTTTGCAAAAGCAAAACAGATCGTGGTTCTACTAACAACAACATCTTGCCATTTCAATTCAATTATATTAACTTGCCCGGTGAAAGGCTAGGAGTTACTTTTTGTTAATTCAAGCTTTGACAAGACAAGACAAGACAAGACAAGACTTTATTCACTTTCCACGATTACTTACAAAGTTATTTTATAATCTATATTTAGACTAGCAATACATAGTTACGATCAAATAACAAAAATGTCTAGTGTCTAAAGTAACCAATTAGTTTTTCTAGTTAGACACTAGTCATTTTAAGTTGTATGGTTGTAGACAGTTATGATATATTTCTGAGATAAATTTTGAGGAAATGAATTTTGTTTGTTTGTTTTAGTTATGGAATTGTTTTGTCAATAAGAAACGTTGGGTTTTTTTGGGTAAAACTGTAGTTATTGAGGCGTTTCAGTTCACTTGGTAATTGTTGCCATACATCAATTGCCATGGCTTTCCTGGTTTGTTTTCCTATGTTTGTTCTAAAAGGTGTCTTATAGAGATTAGATTTGGACGCATATCTTGTGCTGTGTGTATGTACGTCACTGGCATATCGGAAGTGATGGTCAAAAAAATGTGGTAAATGTTTCCTATGCCATTTGAGTCAGTAGAGCAATTTTAGTTGGAATATGTTTTCGACTGTCAGTAGCTCAAGTAAGTTAAGTAGTGGAAGAGCACTTTCAGTTTGTATACCGTACAGTGTTGCGAAAAATATTCTTCGGACAACGTGGTTTTGTTTTGTTTGGATTTGCTTCAGATGAGTAGGGTAAGCACTGCCCCACGAGGTGAATGGCATATGAGATATGTGGGTAGATCAAAGAGTAGTAGAGTTGTTTTAGTTTTTGTTGGGAGATAGTTCCTTAGTTTGAGAAGAATGCCTATATTTCTCGAAATTCTGGAACAGATATAAGAATGCTGGTATTACCATGAAATGGAGTCATCAATCAGAGCTCCTAAGTACTTAATATGATCTTTTTTCTCTATTGTGTGTGTGGATCCGTCTTGATTTTTTAGTTTTATGTTCGTTATTCCATTTATCTTCTTTTTGGGAGATTTTATGATTATGTAATTTGTCTTTTTGAAATTGATTGATAGTTTGTTGTTGTCACACCATTCTTTAACTTTTTCAAGTTCTCTGTCGATGATAGCTTCCAACTCATTTGCATTGTTTGAGGATGCGAATAAGTTGGTGTCATCTGCAAATATTCTGAAGGAGAGTTTGTCAGAAGAATTAGGAGTGTCATTGATATAAATTAGGAAAAGTAAAGGACCAATTGAACTACGTTGCGGGATTCCACATGTCATTGTTAGCTTTGTCGATTCAAAACCATCTAGTGAGACAAACTGTTGTCTATTAGTACGATAGTTTGAGAACCATTGTAAAGGAAGGCCTCTGATTCCGTACTTTGACATTTTTTTAAAAAAATGTTATGGTTTACGGTATCGAATGCTTTTGCAATGTTGAGAAATACTCCGTAGGTGTATAAATTGTTATCGACTGCAGTTTTCAGATTGTCAGTAATTTCTGCGATGCTTTGCTTAGTATATCTTCCTTTCCTGAACCCAAACTGGAGTTGACATAAAATTTCGTACTTCTCAAAGCAAACTCTCAGCTGTTTGTATACAAGTTTTTCAAGTATTTGGGTGAAGGCCGATAGTGTCGAAATTGGGTGAAAGTTTGTTGGATCTGTTATTTCACCTCCTTTGTCAATTGGTATTATTCGTGCAGCTTTTAAAATATCTTGGACAATGCCTTGCATTATAGAATGATTATATACTTTTGTCAGAGCTCCGTGAATAAAATTACAAGCTACTTTGATACATTTGATAGGAACAACTATTGTAGATTTCATTATTTGGTCATAGACCTCATGTTCAATAACAGTTCCAAACATAAAGCTATTTGGGAATGTCCTATTGATGTATTTAGTTGGTTCTTAATCATCATGATTTGGTAATTTTGAAGCTAGATCAGGACCTACATTGATAAAATAGGAATTGAGTTGATTACTTATACTTAATTTGTCAGTGTAGCATTTATTTTTGTGTATCAGTTTGTTTATGATAGGTTTACTTTTCTTCTTTTGTTAATAATCATGCCAATTCTTTTCCATGTCATTTTGGTGTCTTATTTTGTCCGGGTCACAACTTAGGAAGTGTGACTTGTATAGGTTTTGTTTTCTTTTAATTGACTTGAGTATTCCACTAGTTATCCAAGGCTTTTTTAACTGTCTCTTTCTAGAGTTCGAGGTTTTTCTGATAGGAGCGTGCTTGTCGGTAATTTGAAGTAAGACATTAGTTAGATTATTCATATTGGTGTTCACGTCCGCAGTATTAGTAAGAGTGTCAAAATCTATCTGTGACAAATCCATTTCAAACTGATCCTTATCAAAATGTGAGAAATCTATAAAATATTTATTGAGCATAGGAAGATAATTTAGTTGTTATGGTGCAAAAACAAGGTAAGTGGTCAGAGATGTCAGCTAAACAGATACCAGAGTTCATAACTTTTATATGAACTTTAACAGAAATGATTGCAAAAAGACAGCTAGATGCATAGATGCATAGATGCAATAGAATACTTTGCACCAGCTTTGCTCTATCTGAAAGCCGTGACAAGTATAACTAGTCACAAAATTTCTAACTTAAGATGTATTAAAATGTACAAATTTCTTATCAAAGAATATCGATTGATTCTATAATCCTTTGTTACAAAACTTTAATAGGCAAGATTATGCTACAAAACTAATTAAACTAAGTTTCGATGGAGAGATCGATATATTTTAATTTTTTTCTGAAACACCTCGGGGAAACGGTTCTCTTTGAGGTCATCCTGGAATGCGTTCCAAAGTTTAGATGCAGATACCGGCGTAAAAGCATAACTCTTTCTATAGTAATCAGGTTTTGCTTCAGGTAATGCCAAGTTTTTACACGAAGCTCCAAGAATATACTGGCTTTTCCCGGTCTCTTGAGTTACCAAGAACATCATTACTGCTTTCAGTCTATTCTTTCTTTTATTTTCTATCTGTCATTACGATTCATGTTTTTCTCATGATATATTTTTAAGTAATTGAGAACGGTCGCTATATGAAGGGAAATTTAAAACCATATGTCCGTCTACTTTAAGACACTACCACTAGCAGAAATCAGTGAAAGCATTTTTGATACACCGTAAGTTAAGTTGTGCAGGCTTGTCACCCCATCACACCACTTGAAAAGCTTTTTTCTGGCGCTTCTTTGTCCCATGAAGTGAAGTTTTAATTCGAGTAACCCCCCCCAGAACTTACAGCCATATCTTAGAATCAGAAATGTAAGGGTGTCAAGCAAACGCATATAGGTAGATAAGATAGATTAGATTAGATAGATAAGATGGATTGGATGGAATAGATAGATAGATAGATAGATAGATAGATAGTTTGATTGACTGATTGATTGATAGATGCCATATTTTGGATGGGAAGGGGGAGGAGGGGAGGGGGGGTCACAAAGATCGATATACTTGAATTTAGTTCCTTCGCGGCTTTTCTTGTAAATCCAACAGATCCAATTCCTAGGATTTTGTCTTGCGGAGAGGAAAGTCGACCACTGAAGCCGAAACTGTCTTTACTAAAGCTGCGTACCTGATGCTTACGTCCCTAGTGTCGCTGGGTACCCGACCCAACGTGGGACGTGGATTACTCGTGGGATGTATTCTAGCGCCGAAGACGCGAGTTTCTAGTGGGACTTATGAACTAACGATAACGCAACTTCGTGCCTTTTATTAGGTATAACCGTGAATGAGAAACAGATACATGAGCCTGCCCAGGAGTGGCGGACAACAGAGATAAGGTTATACTGCAGACGTACATTTTTTGTTCATGCTGTTTTGACTAGGCTTCGAAGTCCAGCCCCACGTCCTCGTTTTGGAGCCTGGTAATGGCGTAAGTCGGCAAACGGGGCTATGGTGAAGCTGGAGCGCGTACCACCCACCAATAGATAAATACGGTTACGGAAATAATCACAGTAGCAGACCCTCTTACTCGTCTCAGACTAGAGGAGGAAGAAAACATTCAAACCAAACAACGAGGGAGTCGTATGACACGGGAGCCAATAAAGTTGTTTCCAGCCAAATATTCCACCAGAATAGGAGCGTGGAATGTAAGGACGTTATACCAAAGTAGGAAATGCCAATAACTGGCAAAGGAGATGGAGAGATGTATCATTGAAATTCTGGGAAAGAGTTAGATGGGATACATCAGGAATAACCCCTTTATCGTCCGGACACACCATCGTTTATTCGGGTAAACCCAAACAAAGATGACTGACTTGATAAATGAGTGGGATTTATGCTTGCCGAAAATGCAACATGTGAGGAAACACTTGGGATTAACCAACAAAATTAAAAAAGGTTGAATTCTGAAAGGACATGGGAAGCGATATACGAAAGACGACAAGACAAGGAAAGAGTTCTTAACGCAAAAACAAGGCAGCAAAAGAGGCAGGGAACAGAACAGTGTGCGAAACAAGACAAAGAAGTGAAAAGGAGATGCAAACAGGAAAAGAGAGACAACGTTGAATAGCTAGCCCAACAAGCAAAAGTGCATGTGGAAAATGGGATATTAAATCCGACTATAACATCACAAGACAAGTAGGAGGCAAACCATCAAAATGGTGTGACTCTCACCAAGCTGGAAGATTAAATTGGAAGATGGAAAGAACGCTTCCAGGAGGTGTTAAATCGATCTCCTCCAACAGATTCTCCAAACCTTAGAAGCCGGCCCAACATTGAACATCGAAATTGGAGACATTACGGAAGCAGAAGTCATCTCTGCCATAAGACAGCTCAAAAATGGGAAGGCTGCCGGAATTGAAATCCTTTCAGTTCGTGGATAATGCATTTGTATCCCTCCTACACCATTTACTGAACAGTATATTGAATGAGGAATATATACCGGAAAACTGGCACATAGGACTTCTTGTAAAACTACCAAAATAGGGACACACTTCTCGGTGTAACAACTGGAGATGAAATATACTGTTACCGATCCTGAGCAATGTTTTGTGCAACATCATACTGTCGAGGATGAAGCAAGAAGTGCATAAACAGATGAGGGTTGAACAAGCAGGCTTTAAACAAGAGCGCTCCTGTGTTGACCAGATAGCCAGTTTATAGATTATAATCGAACAGACAATCGAATGGCAGGCATCACTATAACTAATGGTATATAGTTTTTAAAAAAACTATTGAGTGCGTCGGCGAGTAGTATAAACTTGAAGTATATATGATAAATGAA
>JAOBRD021134459.1:0-10941 GCA_027575215.2 Hydrozoanthus sils | reverse complement strand
TATGTACTACGGGAGAAGGTTACGAGGACATATTCAGTGCGAGTTCATATAAACACTGACAAACCGCAAGAGAGCTCTATTAATATGCAACTGTCAACTGAACGGACTCACACAGTTCGTCTGGTAAGCCTGTGGTTGATCAATTATTGTTTTGTCATTACCAAATGACCTTTTTTGTGTAATTTATACAAGGAGAAGTTAATGTTAATAAGCTGGTCGGACCAGACAGGGCTAAGGGCATCAAACTTTCGTGCTAGGGAGTAATTAGGGTGCGACGTGCACAGGAGTCCCAGTCAGTGATAATAATGTCGTGATTGGACCCGATTACATTAATTTTGGACCATATATTGATCGTTGCAAAATTTTATGATACTACATTCCACTCATCTTTAAATTAGTTTTCACGACTACAGTACACTTCATCGTACTTCATTGTATTGTTCAAAGCATAGTGAAAACTAATAAAGTACGATGAAAATCAATTATCCTAACTCAATAGGCCATTTGCATTATGGCGTCATTGTACTACAACTACCAGAATCCTTTTCAGTTTTCTTTTGACATTCAGATACACAAACTCCTCTGAGAATTCTTTAACAATAGGCTTAATTTCTTGAACAAAAGAGACGTCACAATGGTTTCTGATAGCTGTAGCAAAATACACAATAGTGAAAATGGCCTATTGAGGTGTTCAGTGGCAGAATATCTTTAGGTCTAATAGTAAAGCTAAAAATCGCAAAAGGATTTGATACCTCTCGAATTATCGTATCGAATTCTAATTTTTCTTCAGGGGACATGCCTATATTCGCGCTTATAATCCGCCAGGGGATAAAATACAAATAGACGAATTACAACGTAGTTATAAGTTAAATTGATAAAAAAGTTAAAAGCTCGATTAAAATCTTTGTTTCTTTGAAGGATATATGCCTCTACCTGCAATTGGAAAATGTCCCAGCGGAATGGAAGCTTTCGAAGAAAATCTCGGCTCAAAACAAAAAACTTGTAGTAAGTATTAACAAAGTAACTCGGTAATTAAAGCCGCCCTCATATATTGTTAGAGACGCATTGAATTATGATGATTTTAAAAATGTTTCAAGCCGGAGTAACCGAAAAATCGAACAGGTTTTTTTAACACTACGGAAACTGGACGTAACACTGGATTTATGGGTTCCTAGACTTAGTAAAAGGTTTGCTTATGACACAAAACCTGTGACTTATTAATCCCCCGTCCAGGCGACGTCGATCAAGGCTAGATTCTTGTAGATTATCCTGTACTGACACTGAGGAAACCGGGGACAACACAGGCCTAGCTGATCATGATGGGCCATGCAGGTCCAAGTAAAGGTTTGGTTATAAGCGCTTTTGGCAGAAGGAAATTTAATTATATATTCAATTGCTGCAAATTGAAAAGAGGCACAATGTGGCACAGTGGTTAGGATGCTGGGTTTGTGAATTAATATTTTTGAACCTAAAGATGCAATTTTTCCAAGTATCCTCACTAGTGCCCAGTCCTCGCACGGTAAAACTGGCAAAGTTCAGCGTTATTCCCAAAACTGGCAATTCATAGTAAAGTATTGTTTGAATACAGTGATCCTAAAGTAATTTACTGAAATTTGAACGGTTAAATTTTTTTATAAATTTATTGCAATCGTTTTCTTAATAACAAGACAAGGAATTTCGACAAGTTTTCTTCCTGTTATTTCCTAATTAATCAATAGCTTATCTCTCGAAATACATCATTTCTGAAAGTTCCATTGTAATTTGGCAATGCATCTACATTGTGCAACGAACATTGCACTTAATTGTGTTATGCTAGATAAAACACAATAGTTTAACTACAGTAACATGGTTATTCAGTTTAATTACAATCCTTTATTTCCACATCTGCATTTACACAATGGCATGCACTTTAGTGAAGCCTTGATACACTTGCATCTGGTGCATGACCCTTTGTAAGCGCACTGCACCAGCTCACGGCAAGCCCTTGACACCTCGGGGATCGTAATCCATCTTGGGACCCATGTACTGCCTTCTTTTACCCAGGATAACTGTTCAGGTGAGGGTACAGTCTGTATCCTGTTATCACTGGTTGTCCAGATTCCAGCCTGTAAGACTGATATCTGGACATGTTGTAAAAGAGCATCCTTTGTAATAAATTAAGATAAAATTATAACCACGTCACGAATGGTATACATAAAAAATGAAAAGGTTCAGACAGAAAAGTGTGTAAATAGAGGTTCTTTGTGTCTTTACCTGAGTAGGTGGAAGCTTGTCCACAACTCTGCTGTTCTTGCAGAAGAGCTCCGTCCTAGTCTTGTTGATGGAAGTATCTGGGCTCAGCTTGTCATAGAGTACAACCACATACTTCTAAATGCACTTGAAGTGCTCCGACTCTACTGACATCAGTTGGAAGGGATTCATTGAAAGGAACTTAAATGTTGGGGTTATGTCTGGATACAGCTCCCATGCCTGCCAGGCAGACTTCTTGCCTTTGCCAAAGAAACTTGATGTGGTATCGCAACCCGTCAAGGCATGAAACACGGCTAGGGGCCTGGAGCGTGCCTCTCCAAGACCAGCACAAATGCTGTTGATACTCAGGAAGGAAACATTTTGTCCTGTCCCGAATGCTACCCACAGGTTGATGCCTGGCTGGATTGATTTCAGATGATAGAAATTTCCAATTAAAATAACAACCACGTCTGTATCAACAGTCCTGTTGAGCACGGATTTCGCCTGCTCAGCTTCAATTGCATGATGGACATGGAGCACAATCCTAGTGTATGCTTCCTCGGTGTCTCAGTTCCAATGGAGACCACAGAAGTCCCTTTCGACGCACTCCCTTCCCTCTCTTCTCACGCGTACATTCCTTGAGGCTGTTAGATACATATTTTGTCCCACACAACATCTAATCTTCTACAGCTCTGGCTGCTCATATACGGAGTAAACACTTTATCCGCATAGTCGTCAAAAGTTGTTGCCCCGGTCACTAGAATTCAACGTACAATCACAGCACCGTCGTAGATCTTGCAGTCGAACTGGGCTGGGGGTTCAGGTTGATGTGGTTGTATGATGAACTTTAGGAAGTCTGACTTTGCAGTCGGTACACGAAGACTTCTATACTCTGACAGCGATGGAGGAAATGACTGCACCTCGTGGCTAAAGAACTTCTTGTGGTCAGCTTCACGGCCTGCATAGCAATATACAGCTGAGCGAACAGAGAAACATTGTTCTGAAGTGCCTAATTGTCTTTAACTGTTTCTAACTGGTGCATTTACGGTGTTTTTTAGATAGTGAAAGTTTGTTCTTCTTGATAGTACTGCCTATAGAGACTGTCCTGTCCTTGATGACTGCTTTCACGTACTCCTGGTACTGGATCTTTCCAAGTTTAGCGTGAACACTGATGCGGCCACAGAGTCATCCATACAACCTCTGTTGTCAAGTGTAACGAGCTCTGCAAAATCGTCAAAGAAAGGGTTTCCCATCCGCCTTATCACATCTGCCATGTTATTGACCTGTTGCCGAAACGTTTTTTGCGCACTTAGTCCCATTTCATGTTGCTCACCATATTCTTCTTTATCTGGTAGGTATTGTTCTTCAAACTGGTTCAACAGCCGTGAAGTCTCGGGGCCAGAAAGCATCCATCGCCTAACAGTACACAGAAATATTAAAGAGATTCTCGATTGTACAACATTCTTTGTCTGAAATAAAACTTTGATTAATCCTATTTCCATATTAGCAACTCAAAATTGATAAATTAATTACTAACGCCAAGCAACTTGTTTTGATCATTTCCACGGTTTAAATTTCCCGGGTGCCGCCATTTTGAAATGTGACGTGTTAAGGTTGCAGCGCTAGACTACCTCTCATTCATTACTATTATTTTTATTGGAAGTGGAGACTTGAACTGCAACTGCAACAGCCGATGATCCCATTAAAAGGAATAAAATTTCAAATTTTTCATCCGTAGAATCCTTTTTCTCTATTTGCATAGTATTGGTATGATAATTCATATATTGTGCGTGAAGCGTTATTTGGTCCTTAAAGATGTCATATTAGGTCTGAAAGGATTAATATTTAATTGCAGAGTCGTTTTGGAAAACAATGTCAGTGAACCAAACAAGACGAACAAAAGTCAAAAGCTTCACACAACTGTTGTCTTGGAGCTCAGCTATTGGAAATGAGTTATGTTTTTACCTGAACGCAACAGGGTTCTCTGTTAGACCAACTGCTCCATCTGCACTCTTGAAAACTTTATTTTCCTGCTCACGTGCTTGACGAAATGGATGGCAGAAAAGATTTTTCCTTGCCTTAGATAACACCCAGTGGCCTTCTTTTTGGAATTCGTGTGCGATACTCTCTGGGAGAGACTTTAGGTCACGAATGTGGACCGGGGCCCAACGCGACTAGTTGACATGGTCAAGGGCAAAGAATAAGGGAATGAGTGCTTCCAGGGCTTCAATATACAGCTGTAGGTTGCGCTGCCCGTGGGCACGTATGGCAAGTAACACCAGTGTCTCGTACTATATTATGGAACTCCAGAAGAGAAACGTGGGACTTCTGTTCTTTCTTGCATCCTCCCATGTAGTAATCGATGTCTCCTCAGAACACTGAGAAAATACCCCTCTTTTGAGTTTTTGAAGAGCAAAAGCTGTGACTTGATGAGCATGCCTGAAATGTTATCAACCGGTTTTTAATAACAAGATATGGGCGCATCATGCTGTCATTAACTTGTTCCCTAAGTACGAGTCAAATAACAGCATCAGAGTTCTTCCCAGAGCAGAGGTACCAGAGTGAAGGCTCCGCCATAGAAATGTCTTCAAAACTTATTCTTTGACTGCTCTCCCTTGTTACAGAATTTATTCCTGCTGATATCGGAGTCATTGTAGAATTTGACTGCAGAAGACAATAATAAGATCGCTTATGGCTTTGTTTGATCAAAGGAAAACCATGTTTCAATTTGTTTCTTCAGAACGTTTCTGTCTATTGTATTTCTTTGAAGAAAAGAGCAGAGCGGTGCAGGAGTAAGAGTAGAGAAACCCAATGCCACTGTACCGCTCTGTGCGGAGAACTCTGAACATTCTTTATATATATTTTAGGAATCACTGTGACAACAATGCATCATCATGTGAGCTAGCTGGCATTCTGCTCTATCAGTACTGGTGAGACATAATTTAAATAGTATAATATAAAGTTAAATAGACTACTAGCATTGACAGAATGTTCACACCTTGTTCTGGTTAAGTGTGCAGCTGTCAAGAATGAACCCGCCACACCAGATGAAGCTATTTCTGCCTTTGTTAATGCAACATTCCAACCGGATCCACTGAGCAAATCGCCAAGTGTTTTCCACAGAGCCATTTCAATGTGTAGACCCCCTAGAATGACAACATAAGCGTCCTCTCCATGAGAGGTGGACCACTTCCACTGAATCATCTTCGCCAGAGCAAAGAGGGGCTGGTCAACAGTAATAACGGGAACTTGATTCGGATTGAGGAAAGCTATTGCCTGCCTTAATATATCCATCCCGTGCTTTACCATTGCTGGGGTCGCTGCCTTTTCATAGAATAGGGGCATACATGCAGTCAAAGCAGGTGGGTCTTCTTCATTCTGAGTCGATGCTGCGTGATACGCTGACCAAGTCAAAGTATCGTCACAAGAAACAGTTTCTTTTTCCAATTTTCCAAGGGAATGCTCTACCCACCGATCTTCCATTTTCCTTTCTGCAGCAATACAGCTCACCGACACTCACGTGCAGATACAGCTGCTGTGCTCGTACTCAGCTCTGCAGGGGGAGCTAAAGCATACTCTACAGGTAGAGAATGTTCTGCTCCCTGCGGTGGAAGTGTCACTGGGGTCCTTTCCTCACCAGGATTATTCTCCGTCGGTAACTGAAATACGCTGACACCTGTGCCATGGAACGAAGAGGATGCTGTTGTAGAACTCGGGTTGTGATCTAAGTTGTCAAGTGCTCCAAGCTGGTGCCACACATCCTTCCATTCGAAAGCGCTCACTAACTGAGGAAGCAAGCATATCCTCCAACTCTATAATTCTTTAGTACGACACTGAGAGACCCACTTCGTACAGCTTAGTTAGAAGTGTCTTACTCCTTGTTAATGCATGTATAGTGAATCCAAGGTACAAAGGTAGCGGCGGCTCTCGAGCTTTAGTATGCCTTGTTTGGTTGCTTTTGGTCTTTGTGTTTTGTCGTTGTTTAGTGTTGAAAAGGATAGCTTGGCATATCGTTAAACAAGGCTGTGTTTCCTGAGCGTCGGGGTTTTGAATGTTAACTCCACTTAAAATCATCGAAACGAGTGATTTTAAAATAGCAGGTATCGAACTTTCTTGACAGTTTTCTGTAAAACTACTAAAAACGTTAAAGCCCTTATGGTTGAAAATATCTCTTAGTACAATATCTGATGCTTTGGCAAGAATGATGGCATCCTCTGAAAAGTCCCTTTGTTGGACTGCTTCTTTCACCATTTCCTTGATTGCCTCTTTGAAAATAATTACAGTGTTCTTGCCATCATTTTCTTCTCTTGCGTCCGGTAGATTTTCTAATAAAGAAAGTTTCAGTCTAGTTTTATTCACATTCTTGTGAATACCCAATGTTTTAAGTCAACTTACGTAAAGAGAGTGAAGTTCAGACAGTAAAAACATTCGCATTTCATTATCAATAGATGTTCTGATGTATCCCAGCAACTCAATAAAAGCTTGTGACTCAGTTTTGTCTTCTCCTCGTCTTTCACAGACAGTTCTTGGCGTTTTGTTTATGTCAACCGTTTGTAACAGTAGCGTAGATCTGTTAAACAATTTAGGTGGTCAACTCCGGAGATTCTTGGCATTAACACCTCATCTTGAAGTCGGATTATCATAAGACGTATGTTATGATCAGTCGGAAATGTTGAGACTTCATGGAGTCGACCAGTACCTAGGCCACACAATATACAATCTTCTTTGTTATGACTAGAAAGTCATAAGCTACACTTATACCAAATTTGGGGCTTTTGTTACTCATTTGTAACGATTTGAGCACTAAGAGACCTGACAGGGTTTGGCTTGGATGATCCCAGAGTCAAGTTTGCCACAATTGTAAATAAACAACTGGTCTGCCTCCAATCAGATGGGATTCTTGACTGTGTGTAATAGATATGTGTCCCCTTGTGAATTTGGATTTCTCCCAGACTACATGGTTTGACATTTTATCAAAGTTTATGATCATAATTATTTATTAAGGCAACAAAAAGCCTACCATTTCAGGTAAAAAAGTTTTCACTTTTTCAACAAAATTTTGTATAAGCAACACACGGACAATTTGATAATAATAATAATAATAATAATAATAATAATAATAATAATAATTATAATAATAATAATAATAAATAAAGGCTGGAAAAAAGATCAATCGCATAAAACAACAAAGCGCTTTCATGAGAGTGATAGGTGGAAGATCACGATCTTGAGGACCGTGTTGGAGAGGTTAGAAAAAAGTTATCCATCGCAACAGCTGAGTGGAGCAGAATCAAGGAGAACCGGAAGTTGACAAAAAGAGGAAAGAAAAACCGTTATCTCCAGCAAAAAGCCCCAAGTGCAGGTCTCTATCAGCTCCGTCGCTTGTAAGCTATATCAAGAAGCAGAAGTCGCTGCTTAGGAAGTTAAAAGTTAGCTTTGGAAGAAAAAAGAATCAAGAGGAAGTCAAAGTCCTTAACCATCAGTATAAAGAAGACCCTGGTTGGGTGTATGCAAACATCGCAACAATAGCAGCAGAAGATCCAGATAATGCCCAGCCAAAGTACAAAGCAGTTCGAAACGAAGATCAGTCCAGCAAGAGCAAAGATGAGTTTAGTGACATTGTCGAAGCTGAGGAGTTTTGGAGGAAACTCAGGGAGGAGAGGGGGACTGGGGATAAAAAATTCAGAATGGCTCAAGGAAATACATTTGGCTGTTAGTTAACGCCTCTCCTCACCAACGCTGGAGGCTTGGACCCTGGAGACAAACGAGACGGTTAAGGTTAAAGAAGCGGAATTGGAGTGCGCCTGGCCCTAATAGTGGTAAACTATTGAAGGAAGCGAGCATGCGTACTGCATGAGGGCGTGGTATCCGCTTTCAAAACAATTCATGCACGTACCAGAAGTGGTTCACAGAAGGTAAGACGAGGTTGATATCCGAGCAAAGTGATTTTACCAGTGAAAACCAACACCCTATCACGTGTTTCACCTCGTGTTTCCTGGGACCAATGGATCAACATCTGAAGGAGAACGAGCTGATGGAGGATCAGCAAAGAAGAGCAAAGGCTGGATGTAGTGGAATGACCAACAACCTACAGCTGATTGGACTGTCATTGGCACAAGCGCAATCTCGGCGTAGCTTGGGTAGATGTGCGCAAGGCCTGTGACTCTGTCGATTATAGGTAACTCAATAAGATCATGCTAGTCCACAGGTTCCAAGTCTGGATCTGCGAAGTCGTGAGAAAGTTATGCGCGGCGTGGAACACCAGGATAGTTGCTAATACTAAATTGGGCAATAAGACCTCCCCTGTGATCAGTTTTAACAGAGGTCTACCTCAAGGAGATGTCCTATGCCCGCGCTTGCTTACGCTATACTTTCTGGTACTTTATAAAAGAAATTACTAAAACATAGCTACGGCTTTTGCTGAGGCTAATGCAAACCGATGTGCGTTTGGGAGAAGTCGAGAGCAGATCATGCAGTACAAACACGAGACCGAAACTTGCATTTTCCTGTGCAAAACACAGTATAGTAAAACCCGCATAAAAGAACACATGTTTTGGAGGTTCAGGCTGATCTTGTTCTTATTTATCAGCCTGAAAGTGTTCCTAAGGTGTTCTTAAAATTGCTTCTATAAATTATATTAAAGATGCCAGAAGGTAATATTTATTTGTTTGGTTACATAATTTCATTTGGCAAAGTCCCTTGACAGTGTACCCTGAAAATTGCCTTAACTTCAGTGAAACAATCTGTGCTATAATGGTCTTAATTTGAAATCTTTAAAAGTAAACAGTATCTAACAACTCAAGCCATCCAGCTTTTTGTAAAAGAACAATTTTCACAGGCTGAATGTCTAAGGTATTTTTTAACAAAATTTCAGCCTGAGTGTTCTTAATCCATTTGTTCTTTTATGCGGAAGTTTACTGTAGCTAAGTGTTGTTTCTTAAATCTAAAATCCAAAAATATAATCCTTTTTTGTACATAGTAAGTTGCTCAAGAGGAATGGCATACAACAAGTCGCTCTCCAAATGCGAGGAATGCCCCAAAGGGTATTACAGTTTCGAGGTAGCTAGTACCCAGTGCACCAAGTGTCCCAAGGGATACACAACCTCGGGGCCTGGGTCCACGGTATGCAAATATATCCCCAATACCATTGATGTTGATCCATGTAAGTATGATTTATTCTTCAGGGTTATATACAAGCTAGTCTCCTATCCTTGTTTAGTGGGTTGGGAAAGGGGCGGGGATTTAAAATTTGGTGTTCTGTCCATTAATTCCTTTCTACTGTACTTCTAAAATTCACACTAATCCGGAAGATGACTTACAAACTCCCGGAAAGGTGGCTGAGTGAGAAAGTATTAAAATTACTTTTTCATAAAATTCAAACCCCCTTTCAACTGCACGAAATGTTTTCAGAATTCCCCATGCATGAATCCAAGAACCCCAATTTTTTCACCCAGCCTGATAAATAATGAACGGTTCCTGAATTAAAACGATCTGTTTTTGTGGCCAAATAAACAAGGCACTCTACAACTAACTAATCACTGAAACAAATCAATGGAATGATATCAGAGAAGTTAAACGACGTTTTGGCGTCATACTGACGTCATTCTTAAGATAATGAATAAGTTTTTCTGGATTCTAGGTTGAAAACTTAAAACTAAATTGAGTATTTCAATAATACCCACCAAAGAATAAATAACATACTCTCTCATTGCATTTTTTACAAGAGGCATCTAACTTGATATATCTATTGTTATATCTGGTGTTACATTAAAAGTAAAGTCTTACGCAAGAAATAACACGAGGCTTTCAAACTAGACACTTCCTAGTTTTAATTCAAGCTATACCTTTCAATTTTAAATAGTTTAAAGCGTTTTATTGAGTTCTCTCTCCTTGTCAGCTGTGTATTCCTTGCAGCAAAACAGCACTGGCACTCAAAAGCGTGAAAGAAAAAGCCGCCCAGGCGCTTTTTCTATTTTTTTTTTGGCAAAAAGGTCGCTTGACCGATCAAATTAGCAAAATTAATTAAATAACAAAATAGTTTTTTCATTCTTTTTTTTCATGTTTGTTGCAGACTTTCCTTGTTCTTAATGGAGTCGTTAATCCTCGTTTCCTTTCCACAGTTACCAGGTCTAAAATGCCAATGTTTAAGTAACGTTCCGAGTAAGAACTAGGGAGGTCAACCGCAATGGAATGCAGAAAGTTGCCAATTGCGATATTATTAAACCTGTTGATCTGATTGGCTAAATTTTGAAAATGGACAATATATTGATAAGTAAGCTGAAGTTTTTCTTTCCAGTCCGCTCATTCGTTCCGTTATACTTTGAAACAGTTCTATTTTTAAATTTAAGAAAAATTCTATGTGGGAAACATTGAAAATAAAAAGGGTTTTCTTCGCTTTTGTTTTGGAGTTCTACGATTGGCTTAAGTATTATAGCACAAAAGAAATATTGCTTTTAAATAGAATTTCAATGCTTTTTACTTTAAAACTGTGTCGTATACTGGTCGATGTATTCTCAGTATGAAAATTTAAACATTCTGGTGTGGGGAAAGCGAAATGCGGCAGAATAATGGGAGGTCCTCTCGTTCTTACACGGCTCTTTACTTAACTAAAGACGTTTTTTTTAAAAATACCGAATATAATGAATCGAACCCACGCAATTTAGGTCCTCCTGGATATACATCCCTCTCCACCCCCTCCCCCCCCCCGTTTAT
>JAOBRD021134353.1:0-10942 GCA_027575215.2 Hydrozoanthus sils | reverse complement strand
GAAAAAGTTGTGGGGGGTGGGGTAGGGGGTCCGTGCCGCCACCCACCACCTCCCCCAACAAAAATGGGTTCCTTAAAAATACCATTGTATTGTCTTCTTCCCTTAGAGGCCCAAAGCGCCAAAAGATTAAGAGCAGCGAGCCTCGGCCAAGTGGTTTATTGGCTCTCTGCAGTTATATAAAAAAGAGTGTATACGACTTGTCTGTAAAAGGAATCGGTGCCTGAATCGCGTTTTGTTATGCGGTGTTTAGGAATCCTTGGACTGTCCTTTCTACACCTAAAGTATACTTGTCAATGAAGTTCACAATGAAAGTCGTAAGTATTGGGCCAGTAATCCGAAAATAAATTTAAACCTGATCAGATTATAGTCTTAAGGTTTAGTATTCACTTTAATTCGGCCTAAAGATGAAAAAGATGACCAAATATAGACAAGGCTTGTGCTCAGCTTAAATTAGATGTTGAAACTTCCCTTCTTATTGGATTAGACAATGCAATGCACTAGAGCTTTTTAAAGCTTTTCTTGTTTGTAAAAATCATTTACGTGTCAGCAATTGCATTCAATTCAAAGTTTTATACCAGGGCTGTGCTAGTTCAGAAATTTAACAATTAACCTAATTAATTAGCCTACTAATTTGAGTTTTTTTGCAAGACTTTTCAAGTCACAGTTCGTGCCGGCCAAACGGGGGACGCGCTCGCCAAGCTTGCCACAACAGTCCAGTGACCTGGTTAAAAGTGAACTCTTTTTTTATAAGAAGGTCGAATTTTTCGAATGAGGCTGAACGTTCTTAAATATTTTCGGGTATCAGCCTCAAATGTTCTTAAACATGTTCTTAAAATACCTTTACTGGTTTTGATAATACATATACTGTATGTGGTACATCTGTGTAGTATAGTAGTAGTAGCTGGTACTGACTTTCTTGCCAGTTTGTCTCAGCTGCGCTGAGAGATATACCTGTAAGAACTGCAATTTGTTATCTGCGAGCTTTAGTCAACAAGCCCACCGAAAAATTTTTAATAACACTATATGAATTACATATTTCATTATTTGCAATAGGTTGTCATAATAAATAAATGTTCTTCACCTTTTCTTAGTCGCAGCATATTTCTTTACATGTTCTTTTCAAATTTTTGACGATTTCCAGTCTCATGTTCTTATAAAAATGGATCTTACAAAAAAGGAGTGTTAAGTACTGCAATTTATTGAGAACGGTTTACAGTAATTTATTTGAGTCTAACATAAACAAACTAATAAGCTACTTCAACTTTTTCATCATTACCTATAGTAATACTATTTGTTTTCATTCTCTCTTTTAGTTTAAACTTGAAATGACGAGAACGCGTTCCGCAAACCGGACTAATTTTGATATTTTATGTGGTTATTCTGAGCTGTTTAGTTTCTAAAAGGGAAAAAAATGTTTTTGGTTAGGTAAGGATGATTATCAATTAGTTCCAGTCTCTCTCAAATTCACCGAACGAAGGTCTCGGCCCAACTGACGCACAGCAAGGGAAAAAAGCTGTCAAACAAAATGGTGTCCTCGAAAGCATGAGAGTTTCAAGGTATCGTGCTGTGGTTTACCTGCAGTTGCTATTCTTACTTGTGGACATTTTTATAAACGCTTTTGGGGAGCTATTTCGCACAGCTGATGTGATCTTGCTCGTTCTTTACATGTAAGTACAGAGAAGTTTTGTTTTGGCGCATTGTTTGTTGTGTCTGCATTGATGGCTTGATTCTGATTAGCAAAATTTCTAGCGTGCCTTTAAAAAATAATCTGGCAGTATTTTCTAAAACATGTTACTTTTGAAACCTGTTTCTGCTTAACTTTTGACATCTTTGCCTTTTAGCGGTTTGTTTCGTAATAATTCTTGAAATCTTGTTGAATTTGTGTATTCTGTTCAAATGTCAATGACTTTTCGCTTGATCACGATTTCATGATCTGAGCTACTATAAAGCTAGCTTTGTTGTTTTGCAGCAAGGGTTTCTTAATATTTCTTAGGGAACTTACAAAGTGACCGCTAATAAATGATTTATTTCTACAACATTGGCGTCTCCACTTAACGGTTTTTTGCTGACATTGTTAATGAAAAACTTATTTAATATCACGAAAAGGTTTTCAACAGTTGTTTCTTCAACAATTACTGCGCCTTAGTATTGAAAGAATCGCGGAAAAGATACTCAGTATTAAAAACTTTTATAAGGTTCATGATATAGGTTCTTGTTTGATACTCTTTGGTTTGTAAATAATTATGATGTTTAATCAAATTGATTAAATACAAGACGTACGTTACACAGTAATATAATTATTTTGTTGAGGCCTCGAGTGTGGCTTCCCAGAAGTAATTGATTAACTGAAGTATCCACCCAAAAAAAAGAAAGGGCTTTGACTAAGTTCTTTCATTGATAAACTCTCTTTTTAGGGAAAAATAGGTAAAGTCACAGGTTTAAATGCCAGAAATGGGGGACTTATGGTCATCAGTAAAAGGCTACAATTGTGTTGTGTTATTTGACTTGTAACTCGTGGTACTTGATTCAACCTTCCTTTCACTTTATTTGCTGTTTTCTTTTTGTTAAACCCTCTTGTCAAATTGATCCCATAATAATTTTTCTCAAAAAGTTTTGAAGCCTCTAATTGAAATATTTTTACAGCTTTTGAAAGTTTCTGTTTATTTATATCAATAATTTTGGTAAATTTACTGAATAGTTGCCATGGAAACCTGTTGCTAAGCCCATTTCTCCTGGGTCCATTTGAACCCCCACCCTTCCCTTGATTAACCTGTAGTGAACAATATCTTGTTCATGTGAGAGTTAATTTTATATGTTTGGACAGCCTAGTTTGTAACTAAAGAGAAATAGTTTGTACAGTGAGTAAGTACAATGTATGTAAATTAAACTAAGTCTAGATACTCTAGAGCATGTAATTGGGCTACAACAGAAAAATCAGAGGCATAAATTTATTCAGTACAATATCTACGATGAACAAGACTGTGATCAATAACACAATAAAAAAAATATAATCAATTGGCAAAAATATCCTACAGGTCGTTTCTTTACCATAGCAGCTGAACATGACGATAGCAACTAGTAACTTTATGTTCCTCTGGCATTTTAATCAACACTTTTCAAAAACTTAAAAGATATAACCGTTGACAAAATGTATTTTTGATACAGTACTCCATTTTTTAGCTTCATTATGTTGGGAGGGGGGATTATTAGAGAGGGGGAGCTTAAGAGAAACAGTTACCCTCTCTATTTGAAAGATATGTTTAATGTTAGGACCAGTAATTACTCACTGAGAGGAACAAATAGTCTTAAACTAGCAACTCAGAAGACCACTACATACCGACTTAACTCTTTTAAGTATTTTGCCGCTAAGAACTAGAACTCCCTCCCTGAAAGTGTAAGAACAGAACCTACTATCCTGTGCTTCAAACAAAAAATCAGAAATCTTAGGTTTAAATTATGAATATAATTAGCCAGTGTGTTATTGTTTATTTGTTTTAATGTTCCACTCGGAGAAATTAGCCCAATAGGCTATACCAAATTGAAGTTTAAATAAAGATTATGTATGTATGTATGTATGTATGTATGTATGCTTAAGTTAAATTTTAATCTCTAGACAAGGGGCTTATTAAAGAGAGGGGCTTATTAGAGTGTTAGTGCAGTGATACTAACAAATTAAAGTTGTTGTCTTCTACTCAGCATTCAAGATGTGTGCATCATCTTTGCCATCATTGTTGTGTTCTTGTTATTCTTCAACACTTACATCTTCCAAGCTGGTCTGGTGTCACTCCTTATAAGGAAGTTTAAGACAACTATTATTATCTCAATACTGTATTTAGCTCTTTCAGTTGGCCTCCATGTTTGGACAATGGTATGTATATAAATTGTTGCAATTATCTACTTCTCTATGGTTACTAAATAGATCTTACTCGATCTTACATCATTAGGCAAGGCGATTCTTATTTAAAATTGTTTTGAATCCTTTTTTCCTCAATTTTTTTTTCTTAATTTCTACTATATTTACTATTTTCAAGTCTTTCGACTGTCTGGAGAAGTAAAAAGTGGTGAAAACTTATTTTATTTTAGTTTTGGCCAACTTATTTTCATGTTGGTGTGTCCACAAAACAGTTGATAAAAAATGTCAGTTCTTATTTATTAAAGATCTCAATAGTTCTGCTCAGATTCACTGCATACCAGTCATAACATATAAATTATTTAGTTTAGATTGCAAGTTGACCACCTTTTTAGTGAGGGATTCTCTAATTTCAAGTTTGCAAGTTATCATTAACTTGCAAATACTATACATATAAGGAGTAGTGAATGGTAAATCCGAGACAGTCTGAGATGCCAAGACAGCCTTGTTATAATCAGACCTCAAAACTTAAAACACTGAGACACCAAACAAATTTCAAGTAAAATGGAGATTTCAAGCTCTGCTGAAAATTAAGACAATGCAAGCCATTTTGTGAGAAAATTCAAGACTGCAAGACAGAGAAAAAATTAAAATGTTAGATGACATGAAAAAAATGGCAAGATTTTGAGAACATGCCCTTACTGGGATTTGAACCTCTAATCTCTCCACTTGACCACGAAGGATTTAATACAAATTTCACCAATAATTTTTTGTTTTTATGATCATTATTTGTTTGGTCAAGACTCCCTAATGCATGGCAAATTTTGTATTCAAATAAATTCAAACCAGTACTTACAAAAAAATGAGACAAGCTGAAAAATTTCAGCTTGTTCAAAATGAGTTCGAGTCCCGGTCAGACCAATGTGTTGTGTTCTTTAGCAAGACACTTTACCCAACTTGTTCCAGTTCACTCAGCTGTACAAATGAGTACCAGCTTCTGCTGGGGGCTAACCTGCGATGGATTAGTGTCCTGTCCAGGGGGAGTCAAAGACTCTCATCTGCTTAGCAATATGGAAACAGGAGATTAGCACCAGCCTAAAGTAGCTACCTAGATTCGAGATAGGATTTAGTTTTAGCACCATTAACTGATGGTAGCCTTGTTTAGCAAATAAAGTTCCTGTCAGTGGACTAAACTTACTGGTCAGCAGGTGTAACATGGTTCATCTCTCTTTTAGACCAGAAAATGGGGAAAACCCAAAAACTTTATATGGAATGAGGCATACCAAGCTTTGTTTGTGTTTCAAAGAGTTGGTAAGAAAAGTTTCACTTTGTTTTTAATTTATTTCAAGATTGACTGAATGTTGTGCTTTAAGTTGATTGACTGTCAATTTTTTTTGTTTAGAATTATCGTTGCTTGTTGCTCATTGACAAGGCATTCTTACTTGTCTTTAACATGGAAATTAAATAAAAGCATGTGACTGTACAATAGATTTTTTATATTATGTCAGATTGGCAATAAGCAAATTCAGAATTTCAGAAATACATGCATGCCTAAGAACAAAATGTAAAATCCATGAAACTTAAACAAAGGAACACAATCAAGCAGGATGGGAATTCATCATTGTTCCATTCTTAAGCTTAATGAATATTTTATTTTACCCCTAACTTGCTTATTTAGATTGGGGATCAATATAACAATTGATTTTTAATCTTTGGCTTTGCAAGTTTAGCAACTTCATGGTTATGTATTCTTCTGGTATCAGTATTACTGTGTATCACTAACCAGTGTTTAGACTTTGAAGAAGCTTTTGACATGTACAGTAGATGTGTTGTAGCACTTTTGACCATATTTGTTGCTCACTGGGAATGAGCTTAATAAAAAGCATTTCATTAGAATGTCAAAAATATGTATACCGCATTTTCTCAAATAAACACTGCCCTTGAATAAAAGCTGCATCTGAGAGCCAAAATACTAATAAACAACACCCAATAGAGAACAAAAGAGCATGAAGTGCAGAGTGGAGTTGTTTAAAACAGTATGTTCAAAGTTTATAAGGCACAGAAAAAAATCCACACTACTGAAATTATCCAATTTCTTATGCATTACTTTACAAGTGCAACAATTTGTAATTTTAAAACTGTAAAGCTGGATCAGTACATACAGCCAGACAAAGAACTGTATATCTTTTTTTTCTACTTTTTAAAGTAAAGTTACTGTTGGTTGTTTAGAAAAATAAACATTATTTTAAATAAATGTCACCCTAGAATAAACACTGCCCTTGAATAAGTGCAATTAAAGTATTATCAGTCACACCCAGATAGTGACATTTATTCGAGGAAATGAAGTAGGTTAGATAGTGTTTGCTTAGACTTAAGTCGCCCATTATCAATCCATGCTCTGCTACAGTATGCATCATAAAAAATGACACAAGCTACAAGATTTTCTTACACAGTGGAACTCCTCAGGCAGTTCTGTAAAAGTTGAACTTTGACCATTTAATGTTTAGAACTGCAACTTGTGCAAAGTTTGAAGCAAATTAATTGTATGACCTGTTCAGAAAAGAATATCTGATATTACATACACAGAGCTGTCAACCCCCGAAATTCCCAAATCTTGTGAAACATGAGCACAAGGCATGTAGTTCTGGATTCCTTTCCAAATAGTGGCTCGACCTGGCCTTTTAATGATTGATATTTATATTAATTTGCATGGGTGGCAGAAAAAAAAATATTGGGGGCAGTTAGATGATCTCTGCATTATATTGAGTACAATAATGCATGAAATCCAGACGTGGATCCATAAATAGAGGGAAAGAGGAGCCATAAATTTCAAGGCAAGCTCCATCCTTCGCCACAATCAACTCGTGCTTAGTACAACCCAACGAGCGCCAAAGGTGCAAGTTTTCTAGGGGGGTCTGGGGGCATGCAACCCCGGAAAATTTTGAAGTTTCAGACTTCTGAGATTGCCATAAATGCTATATTTTTATCAGCCCAAGCAAATTTTTGTCAATTTTTTCATTGTCAATTTCTGTTTTCTTCAGCAAAGCCATTACCATTGGTTAGGGCTAAAGCCAACCCAGCCCCACATGACACTCTAAATGTGTTTCACAAAGGCTTACTCATTTAAAGCATACAAAATAACAGCATCTTTTAAAACCTTACATGGAGATTAACCTTTTTTATTATGAAAAAGTTGAACTCGCATCATGACTTTCTCAAAAAGTATACGTTTAAATAGGGTACCTGGAAATTTCGAACTATCATGTAGCAAGCCAGTTGTTATGAACAGCTATTTGAATGTTGCTTTGTTAGTCAGAAAATTTGCTGGCCCTCCCCCAACAAAATTATTGGGGGGACCAGTGCCCCACCAGCCCCCCTGGTTCCACTGCCCATGATGTGTGGTCTAGGATGCTAGGGAAGTGGCAGGAGACTGTAGTGTAGTGGACTTTCTCAAAGTTCTGTCTGCAACTTGTTTGACAAGCTCCTTCACCTGATACAAGTTCCTTCTCCTTTCTTCTTCCCAGTACAGTTAGTTGTTCACTGGAATCTTTCACTTGTGTTTTAACAGGAGCGGTGCTGTATTACTACTTCTACAAAAGGACATCTCTGAGACTGGGCGATCCTAGATTCTATAAGGACTCTGAATGGCTTAGAGAGGAATTTGCAAGAACTCACTAAACTCAGTAATCAAATATTCCCACACATCTTCTATAAGATCACTTTTTGACTGATGTGTAAGAACAGTGGACAATTCAATGCATAATCATAGTACTGGATGAGTTACAAATCCCATGCATGACATGAGAAGGTTGTCTGAACTCAACCTGCAACTGACTGTGCAGCTGGCTTGTGTAAAACTTTAACCAGACTTATAGTTTATAACATATTATTAATGTTCACTTAAAAATAATGATAATAATATTCTTAATAATAATGATATTATTACTAATATCTAAATTCTTCATTGACTATCAAAACTTAAGCTGGAAAATCTACCTTTTAATAGAACTTTTGGTCCAACTTATTGAAGAACTGAGTTTCTTTAACAGAATTTAAGTTCCAAATCAAAGCTAAGTGTATATAGAGGATATTACATGGTGAGGCGAACAAATGTTCAAAGTTTATCTTCCATTGGAAAAAAAGATATCTTTTTTCCATAAGAAGTTAAACATATTATGTTTGCTCCATTGTGTAATTTATTTTTGTTGTATAGAGTTAAGTGTTTCGTCGGAAAATAAAATAAAAACACAGAAAAAAAAAGCAAAGAAAATAAAGAAATAATGATATCTTCAGTAGTGAGGATTTGGAAAATAATTATGTCAGTCGTATCTTTTACAGTAAAACACTTATATATCTATTTAATAAATAGGAGTTATATTTGTGCTTATATCAAAATTAAAGAAAAAACTGTTCGTTCTTATTTCTTTTTCCATTAGCTTACAGTTCATCCAGATTAAAAAGACTTTGTTTAGTTTCTATCTGTTTAATAACTTTGTAAATCCTAATAATCTAGTGACTACTTAATGTTGGTGAATCCAGAAATTATTTTATACCCTTTGTTCTGGTCTTTTAAAACATAAATTAGATTGAAGTTTATGTTGCTGTGTTATAGTTTTCGCCTGGTTTGGCCTCTTAAAGAGCTTTGGATTTCAAAGAGAACAAGTTTTAAAAACCTTCTATGGAAGTTCATCTCCACAGATACAGATGAATCATCGGGGGTGGAAGTGGAATCATGAATCATGAATCACAGCTAAAACATGTGAAGGAATCACGAATCACATCATCTTCCAGGCTGTGAATCATGAATTGTGGACAAAAAAATAAATGAATCATGAATCATGAAGAAATTCTATAAATGAATCATGAATCATTGGTCGAAAAATATCTGGGAATCACGAATTATCATACTGAAAAGATTCCACTTTCACCCCCAAGAATCAAGAAGGCTAGTATTTTGAGACATCGATTAAAACAAGATCTTTGATTGCTGAACACAAGAAACTAGTTCAGTCCCAGTCCTCTGAAGTAACTCACCGTTCATGTGTAATTGCCCAGGCTCCCAAGTGTGAGACATAAAAAACACCCTCAACTCAAACCCAATTACTTTGAAAGAGGTGTGAAGGAGGCTGCCCTTATCAAGATTTTAAAACTGTCCTGAGATCTCAACAGAGATTTAGGCGGGGTGCAACCTCTCATCATATATAGGGCAATCTACTGCTGTCATGTTTTGGAAAAGCTTGTGACTGCAGTAATGAATAAATTCACTAGGTTTTGTGCAAGGCTACAAGGAGAGTCAATGGCTTAGAATGGTTTTACATGGTGTCTCAATATGTTTAGCCTACTTGATCATTAAATATAAGATTCCTGAAATGACTTAGTTGCCCCAACATGAACTACTAAAAAGCTTTTAATTAATATTTATTTTTTAAGGTCGCTTCTTCAGAACAAAACAGAAGAGTCAATATCTTAATTTTATTTCCTTTTTTGTGCACCTTCATTTGATGGGAATCATAATATATTATAATATATATATTTTTTGTTTTGTTTGTTGCTTAAACAAATGGTGAGAGTGGTCATTCACTTGCCAAGCTGAGAATGCCTTTTAAGTTACCTGCTTTTGCACATAAGAAAATAAATATTTGTGTATATGTTATTTTAATTGTAAAGTTTTAAAGTTATTTTAGTTTTTTAATTTAAATGCTATTTTATTAAGGCTGAGTTTAAAGCTCAAATTTTTTCTTGTTTGAAATAAAACATTGAAAACGGATGGAATATGTTGCTTATGAAAATGTCCAGAACTTGGGGGAACTATTATTGGGTTATAAACTCATATTTTTTTGTTTAACTCGCTCCTATTTGTGCCCAATGACAATTAAATTTTATGTTAATTGTCATAATATAATTCCATAAAGTTGATGAGCAGTTTTGGAAGAGTTTTATAACTCATGTTAGGGAGTGTGTGGTGGGTGATCAAAATCATAATCTTAGAACTTATAATCAACTATTTTTATCTATGGCAATGGAAAATTAAGGTGGTGGCAGATGTTTTAGGAGTGAAAGGTTGACCTGTGCTATGCATTTGTAGTGTATAGATTTTCTTTAGTGCCATAGATTTTCTTTACACATTTTCCTCCTAGAAGTCCACCATAGTTGTGGTCGCTTTTTTAGGGCACTGTACATGCCTGCTTGCTTTTTCGGGACTAAAATGCAAAATTTGGTAAAACAAAACTGAGAAGTTCAGGCCAATAAATGTACATAATTTTCCCCAATGCCCTCCAATTTAATGAAAACAGTAATAAAATTTTTCCCTGCTGAAGCAGTCAAACGGTCGAACCAAATAAATGGCGTGACATCTGCTTGGTTTTTTACCAGAGCAACGAGGTTCAAAATAGCCAGAACTTAAGAACAACTTAAGAACATGCCGAGACTTTACCAGGCGGCCATTTTGTTAACTTTACCCACAGGCGGCCCAGTAAAAAACAACTAGAAAGGATCAACAGACTACCAAAAACAACATCAGACCAAGGTTAGTAAAATTTTATTGAGAATCAACTTTTCAATTTTATTCGTTCTTGATTCCAGATAAATACTGTATTTGTTAGCCCACACTGATTTTGTGCCTGGGCCGCCTGTGCTTTACCGAGCTTCCATCTGCACCATTCGTAGTTTTACTTTTTTAATCACTCACTGCTTCAAATTGTTCACGTACATTTGCCCTAAAGTTAGTTCCTTGTTTTCCCATACATAAATTCAGACACCTTAGGCTTAGTTTTTATTCAATTTAAACCACACAGAAATAAGAACAATTTAAGGCGGGAGTTAACCCAAACTTTTGTTGGATAGTGAGGAAGTTCAATAAGAAGAACATTGAGTAAAATCAGCAAACCGTCCCTCCTGGCAAGGGACTAGGACAGCTTTGGTTTGAGGACAGTTTGGCGGATTCACATCAAATATTAACTTCAAAATTAATTTTTAAACTTCCAAAAAAAAAACTCTTTAAAACTACCAATCTTCAAAAAAAAAAAATACAACTCAAAATTCATCCAAAAAATTTTAAAATATTCAAGCTGACTCTACTTTGTTCCATATGTG
>JAOBRD021134249.1:0-10942 GCA_027575215.2 Hydrozoanthus sils | reverse complement strand
ATCACTATCTGACTACCATACCACTATCACTAGCTGACTACCATGCCACTATCATTATCTGACTACCATACCACTATCACTAGATCACTAACTGACTACCATACCACTACCACTACCTACCATACCACTATCACTATCTGACTACCATACCACTATCACTAGATAACTACCTGACTACCATACCACTATCACTACCTGACTACCATACCACTATCACTATCTGACTACCATACCACTATCACTACCTGACTACCATGCCACTACCACTACCTGACTACCATGCCACTATCACTACCTGACTACCATGCTACTATCACTATCTGACTACCATACCACTATCACTAGCTGACTACCATGCCACTATCATTATCTGACTACCATACCACTATCACTAGATCACTAACTGACTACCATACCACTACCACTACCTACCATACCACTATCACTATCTGACTACCATACCACTATCACTAGATAACTACCTGACTACCATACCACTATCACTACCTGACTACCATACCACTATCACTATCTGACTACCATACCACTATCACTACCTGACTACCATGCCACTACCACTACCTGACTACCATGCCACTATCACTACCTGACTACCATGCTACTATCACTATCTGACTACAATACCACTATCACTAGCTGACTACCATGCCACTATCATTATCTGACTACCATACCACTATCACTACCTGACTACCATGCCACTACTATCACTACCTGGCAACCATACCACTATCACTAGATCACTAACTGACTACCATACCACTATCACTACCTACCATACCACTATCACTATCTGACTACCATACCACTATCACTAGATAACTACCTGACTACCATACCACTATCACTACCTACCATACCACTATCACTATCTGACTACCATGCCACTATCACTGACTACCATACCACTATCACTAGATAACTACCTGACTACCATACCACTATCACTAACTGACTACCATACCACTATCACTAACTGACTACCATATCACTACCAGTACTTGACTATTGTATCACTACCAGTACCATTACTGGACCGTACCACTACCATGAACTACTAAGACCTAACAACTAGTACTAATACCATTGTCTGACTACCACTCTCACTATGGTTTATTTAAAATGAAGTGCTTTTATCAAACAGGTTTAGACCTTTTTTTAAAAATGTGCATGCAAATTAGCCTGGCTTGCCTCGTTCTTCGGTTAAACTTTCAAAAGAAATACGTTACCCGATGCACGGCTAGACAGGATAGTTTGAATGCTCACAAAATAATATTAAAATCGCCGCCATTTTTGAAAAAAGTCTGTTAGGTATTTAAACAGTTTTACGAAAAACGGAGTTAGCGGTTATACATAATGTCAGCACAGTTAACACTAAAATTTTAATCATGAAACGTAACCTGAATGAATTGCAAATCTTGGGTACGTATTTTCAACTAATGTTATAATGTTCTTCGTGTAATTACAACTGCTTATTTAATCAGATAATTGTAATTACTATTGACAATGAATGTTTTGATTCAACCAGTTGTTCTAAACTTCTATACGTATAACTGAAATTAAATCGCTTACTAGAAAAATCCTACATGAGTACGACGTTTCGGCTGTCTCACACGGCCGTCTTCAGGTAATCTCTATTATTATTTTGATTATTAGTGAGATTTAGCACGCGTGTACGTGAGACGGCAAACGTCAGTTTGCCGTATATTTGTCTTGCTTGCTTGGTTTTAGCTTCACGTTGACGTAAGCTTCACGCGAAAACACACGATAGACTCGAATTAGACTGGAAACCAGTGTCAGGTAAATTAAAAGCAATTAAAATCTTATTCTGAAAGTACATATTAGCAAAGCAAAAAAAGGATTTTTACTGTTTGTCACAATTAACAATTGTTTGATTCCCGTTATTGATGAAAATAGCCAATTTGCATGCATTATCTGAACAATTTCTTGTGTTGTTTCCTCAACTTAGCCAACTGAACATTAAGAATAACATCCCTTTACCTTTTTTACGAATTAAAATATAATTTTATGCTTGAAAAAGGATCAAAAAATCTTACGTAAATATCAACGCGAAAATCTCTACCTTGGCGTATGTACGGCAAAAGTGAAACGGCTGACGCGGGAAAATCTTACTGACGTGATCACATTTCACGTTCGCGTTTCGCGTATACGCGATGCTAAATCTCCCTATTATTAACATTAACATCAAGGGCACTATAACCGTTAACAGCATTATTATCTATTTATTTATTAATCATTTTGTAAAAACGTACTGATAGGTGTTGATAATTCACAATCTACCTGGCTTAGTAAATCCATGATGAAAATAGGTCCAAACGGGATGAATTTATCGTCAGGGTACCGTTTGTAGCCCGTCTTTACTGGATGTGTTGAGCTAATGGACAAGTTAGCAATGCGACTTGGAGCAGGCCGTGCGGGCGTCAAACGATGATAGAAACACGGTTGACGGGCAGGACATTCGTCGCAGTCACATGCTCGGGCGGTTTTGTGAGTGACTGGGTCGAGAAACGGTTTGTCACACGAACGCCCAACTCCGTTCATCCAAGAGATATTTGTACCTGCTGGTAGGGTTTGAGGATATTGTGTTGTAAAAGGCTGCAGACCATTTAAGGGGTTACCCATAAATTCTAAGAGTCGCTGTGGGTTGCAATTTTCAGGAGAGGTTCCGCATAACATGTTTAGAACTTTAAATCGACTTCCTGGAAGAACTAGTGACTTGCAGGAATCAAACAGGTGCTGCTTGAAATGATTCGAGACGAAGTATTTCACACTTTCAATACAAGACGGGAAAGGAATAACAAATGTCGCATCCATGAATACAGATTGGTCGGCGCTGCAAGTTGACGTGCAATAGAGTTGTCGGAAGCTGTCCCAACATGCCGGGCAATGACCAACCCATTCTTTCAGAGCCTCGAGGCTGCTCTGTAAAACATGAAGTTGGTTTAAGTCACAACAGGTTGGACCAGCCTTAAACTCGGGACAGATTTGTTCCAAAATCCTTTTCGCCTCTGAATTTGTTACTTTCTTTGCTGGACCGTTGTAGGCCAAGTTTCTCGATAGGCTCGGCTGTGGCGTTGAGGGGCATGCTCCGTACCACACACAATATCCCTTCTTGTGAACCGGTGTGAGGTCTTTACAATTCACTCTCTTTAAAGAAAATTTACAAGACTTTGAATCAGCACCAAGACGTTTATAGGCCCTGTTCAAACGACAAACTAACGTCACGCTTACGTCGTGTCGAACTCAACTGAGATGCGACTAAAGTACAGCATTTGAAACCATGTCGAGCGAGATTCTTATAGCAAGGCAAAAGTAGTTGTGCTATTTACAACACACTGGCTCGACATGGTTGAATTCAAACATCGTTTGACACGGCATAAGCGCGACGTTAGTTTGTCGTTTGAAGCTATTAACTGCAAAACATAAACAGCTTTATATAAGTTTCCTTGCCGGCTACTGTACTTTAATAGGACCTCTTACATGGAGCGAGATATCTCGGCAAGCTGAAGCATCTCGAAATATCTCCGCTTGCCGGGTTTACCGTCTCTATTGTATTTTGTCTTTCCGTTAACATGTAGGCGGGCTATCCTGGCTTACCGAGTTTCCCATCTCGGCGAGCCGAGACAACTTTAGCGGGGCATGTGAAGGCATTTCGGCCAGGTGGGACAAGATTTGACAGTTGTTGACGCACATGATGTAACTATTCCTATTTTATTCGCGAACAATGCAAGACGACGAAAAAGGGAAGGGTTTCTGTTCCAAATCTTGCACAAATGTAGGAAATTGGGGGGAAATTGATTGCGTTCAACGAACGTCTGGAACTCGTGTGAACCGGGCGATGTCATAAAAAAATAATCCACGTTGAACTTAATTGTCTTGGCCAGGCGGGATGACATTCTTGCATGTAAACGCCAGCTTATTATCTTCCCGATATCTCGGCTTGCCGGGAAAACTCGCTTCATGTAAAGAGGCCCTTATAAAGCTATAAACTGCAAAACAAATACAGCTTTTTATGGATTTCTTTGCCGGCTAAAGACGAGATTGTTTCTCTTTCCATCTCATGCACACATGTCAGTTTATAATATTACCGCTTAGCAATATCTGAACTTCCGTGACTGCTCGGTGGCAACGAAGATCAATCCAAATATCAAGAATAAAACCAGGGGTTTCAAAAAGAAATAAAGTAGAAGCTGGAAACTGAAAAGTAGGGGTTGGAATTATTTGAGGGCCGGAGGCCCGAGTTTTCTAGGGAGGTCTGGGGGCATGGCTCCCTAGAAATTTTTGAAATTTAACGCGCAAAAGAACCTATTTCCTGCATTTTGAAGGCCAGTTGTTGAAAAAAGTAGTGTTTTATCAGAGTTCAAATTTCTGGATTTTCTTGCGCAATCAACATTCTAAATTAATTAAAACTGCTGGAATTCGGCTATGCTTATACTGTTATAGTATTATCTTAGTATATGATTTATTGTGTACAATATCCACAAATATAATTAGGTCAAATAAAATAACTCCTCTGTGATTGTCTCGGTTTCCTCTGTTTTAATGAACAGCCTTTGACAGCAACGTCAATACAACATACAGTTTACACATTGTTCAGGATCAGGTAATCATTCAGTAAGCGTGTTATATTCAATACCTACGCTCAAATCCCTCGCCATTTTCGGAAAAGATCGGCAGAAAATTGACCTCTGTTTTTGCTGAAAATTCAAAGCTTTCTTCTAGAGATTGACAGAGGAATCGGGTTATACACCTAGGGAAAAGCAACAACATCTTATGTAACTGAGTTCCAAGCATCTGAAGTGAAAGTAGACGTCGGAAATAAGGATTATAAACGTCGCTTGCGACGCGCGACGCCTTGTTTTGAAACCCTTTTAAACTCGATTTAATAGGCATACCTGGCCAACGAGAGCAGCTAGTAATGCTGAAACGCCCAGAAATACTGAAGTAGACGCCATAGCTTTGCAGTTTTCTTCACTGAGTTGCAGTTTTGTCGGTTCCGGGAAGGCAACAAAAAGCTTGAAACCACTGTCTAAGCAGTGAACATAGATCCCAACTAACGACAAACGCGATGTATCTCGACTTATTTTGACCTCTTTTTTATATGGCTGGGTAAACAATATAAGTTATCACGTGGTCGGATTTCACATCATTCACCAACCAGAGAGAAGAAGTCTGCCAACGCTTCACAAAAATTGCAAGCTCCGCAAATCACACAGAACAATAACGTGATCTTAGGGATAGTAAGGTGCACGTGATAGTTCCACTCTACAAATTGATTACCTAATAAAACAAGAAAGGGACACTATTTATAGTCACTTCTCGATACTTTGTAGATTTGACATCAAAAACAAAAAGGTGTAATCAAATTTCAAAACTTATGATCAAGCAAGATTCGTACCATATTTTAAAAGCAGAAATTGCTTTACTTCGGGAATAAAATTTCACATCATTCACCAACCAGAGAGAGTCAAGAAATCTGCCACGTTTCACAAAAATTGCAAGCTCCGCAAATCACACAGAACAATAACGTGATCTTAGGGATAGTAAAGTGATAGTTCCACTCTGCAAATCGATTACCTAATAAAACAAGAAAGGGACACTATTTATAGTCACTTCTCGATACTTGGTAGATTTGACATCAAAATCAAAACTTATGATCAAACTAGACGCCTAACGGTGTTTACTCGGACTACTTAATGTGATTTAAATGTAGCGACTAGTGTCGTGGCAATGCATGAAATTTATAAATACAAATTCAAGAGCCTCTTATAATATCCCCAAGTTAAGTTTACTTTTTAGTGGCATATTAGCGACCAAAATTTTTAATTTATTTGCCAAAGAATTTTTTTAGGTGCAAAAATTAGATTGAGAAATTGTGAACATTCATCTGTTCTTGACAGTTCATGACTTCCGTATCACAAAATACACGTGTAAAAAAATATTCATCTGCTGCAGAAACAGTTACATTGACAAGCTCACACTCGTCGGAGTCATCTAATTCTTACGATAGTACATAGTTGTTTATGTTTTGAACACCACAAAACTGAATTTAAGAGAGCAGAAATTTGAGACATAAATGTTGACCTTTTAGCGGCGCTTCGATGAGAATGCCGACATTTTCAACACTTCAGCATTCAGCTAGAATGGTTGGAATCGAAGTAGTAGGTTGTTCCCTCCATTCAATGTTTTTTTTATAAAAATCTTTTCATAGTTAAAGTATGTTACCTATCAGTAATAACTTCGCAATCAATTTTTTTTTACTAGATTACGCAATACAAAAGTTGTGAGGTTTCGCCGCTGTTCATATTTTACACGATCGAGCTCAGGTGCGGATTTAGGGGAGGGGACCCCCAGCTAACTTTTATCATGTAGAAATATAGTTTTCACAGTTAGTTAATAAAAAATGGTGAAAACTTAATTACGTTCTTATTGATCTAAGAGAAACGTAAAAACTAATCATGATGTTTTTTTTTCAGACGTCAGGCATCAGAAACTGGTCTGCTCAAAAAGCCTTTCTAAGCGTTTGGTTCGCTACCGTAATATTTTGAAAGTTCCATGTACCCTAATCATGATGTGAATTCAGATTTTTCTTGGTAGGAAAGGGTAAACCTTAAGCAAAGTTTTCAGACATAATTTGTGTGCCTTTGAACGAGTACGTGTAGAGTGTCAGGGACCGTAGAGCTATAGAGCTGGGTGGGCTTTAGTCCAACCAATAAATTTGCCCAAGAAAACTAACAAAAATTGACGATGAAAATTTGACAAAACTTTGTTTGGACTGATAGAAGTAAACGCATTTCTGACGACTTCAGAAGGTCTAAGTTTCAAAATTTTCCGAGGGAGCACGCCCCCACACCCCCTAGTAAGCTTTTGCGCTCGTTGAATTGTGTTATGCGCAAACTTAGCCGCCCGAAATATGCGGTCCTTGGGTGTGGGTGAGGAATGAGGGCTTGCCTTGAGGTTTACGCCCCCCACCCCCCCATTCCCTAGCTTCCTGGATCCATACCTTGGAGCTCTCAAGGAAATACAGCCCAAGTTAGTTGCAAGTTCAAACAGAGTTTGTTTCATGGCTATACTTTTTATCTTTTCTGCTACAGAAGAGTTCTTCAAGTTGACGCTAAATGGGTATAAATCACTAAAAAATGAAACCGTACGAGCAAGGCAACGACGATGATGTTATATGGCCATGTAAATTTAGTATTTTAGAGCGTACATATCAAAGACATCATTTTCTTAATAATATATGCGGGTGAAGTACAAAATTAAAAGCTGCAATGTTTGTGACTTGTGAAAAGTCTGTTTTGATTTCCGTGAACCATGAATTTTCAATTTTATTTCACGTAAACTGTGCACGATACCCCCCTTTCCGATCCTCTTTTTATCATATCCCAGTGGTTTTAGTAACGGGCAGTGTACTTAGATTTTTTCTTTGTGTTTGCTAACATCCATAGTTAATGTTAAATCTATTATGGTGCTCAAGTTATTTTTGTAAAAATCGATTTAAGATTAATGATTTGTTATGTATGGTAAGTACTCGACTATTCGCGTCACCACTCGCACTACCCACAACTCTCAGCGGGCCGAGCAATAAAAACAGACATTGAGTAAATGGGAAGATGGCGGGTGATATTTGGAAGTTTTGTATTATTAGGAGAAATCTATTCCCTCGATATTTCGATGTTTTGATCGTCATCCTTACTTGGAACATGGAGTCTGTAAGTTTATTTGACTTGTTACACTTACTAGAAGTAACTGAAAGCTTGTTGAGCCTGTTAGATTGTTTTGTGTTTTCACCTGGCAAAAGATCTTCTAGAACGAATAAATTAATAAAAATGTTGGCAAAAGAGCAAGGAATAAACTATTCAAAGTTTCGTTTTGAATTAGAGGCCGTTACCAGTGAATTGTTCTGATATTGTTTGTCAAATTCGCAGATGTTATTCTGGAAAATTTTCGTTGTTGCTCGGCTTGATCGAGGCAACTACTGAATCGCAAGTAGGATTAGTCAAGCCTGTTTAATTAAAATAACTTGTAAAATATAACGACGATGACCGCTTTAAAATGTTTTTAGGTTGCCCATTGCAAAGTTTATTAGGATGTATAAATTATTGAAAAAAAAAATTGATTTTAAAAGTTTTGACTTTTCTGAGACGCGTCTCGGCTTGCAACATTTAGTACGTTCAGTGTATATTAATTAAAATCTCTTTTCATTTCATTTACACTGGAAAAAACTCGAACATAACTCCAAAATTCGTGGTCTTGCAATTTTCTTTTTCAGTCATAGTATCTATTTATTTATTTGGGCAAAGATGATTTATTTGTGGTACGTTGTCCAAACTATCAAAATAAATAACTACAACAAATATTTAGTGTTATCAGTTTTAAAATCAATTTCGAGTCTTCTTGATTTATTAAACATTTTGATTTTGTTGTCAAGGATCTTTGTACAGTGAAAAGTAGACAGGGTTTTCTCTTTCCAACATATTTCTAAAGAAAAGTTTTTAAACCAAGAATCTTCATGGACTTTGTGATCATTTTAGCAGAAATGTAGTTAGCTTTTCCCATGAACTTTGAATTTTAAGGAAGAAGTAAATCAAGTCACTCATCCTTGAAATCGAAAACATTGTTTTATTGTATGTTGTATCTTATTATGTTATATCATATGTTGTTATGTTAAATATTATTAATATTTATTACAAGTAAAATTTTAGTAGCCATCATCCTTGAGAGTGCTCTATATACAGGGATTCCATAAAGCCTGAATATATTTGATGTTTCTAAAACTCAGATGGTTAAAAATCATATTTTAAATTTTTGCTTAAATTTTAACCATTCGAGTTTTAGAAACAAATATGTGTTTATTATGTTTTCATTTATTTTTGTAGATAAGTGGGTATCAATGCAGGAGAAATTGGTAAGTCATTAAATAGATAATAATTACAAGCTGGTGGCTCAGTAAATTTTCTTCAAAAATGACACGCACCCTCTTATAGCCATTGACTATTTATTTAAATATATAATATATAAACCCTTGTCCTGCTAAAAATGGTTTCAACAAAATTAACAGTTTTCTAATTTTAAAACCAATTTGCTTGAGAACTTACAGTGACCATTCGTTTTTATTGTCTTTACAAGTAGATTCTAAATATGTTCATTGTTTGTAATTTTGTTGAGATTTTAAGAGTTTGAATTTGAAAATTTTAGCAGAATAAGGGTAAAATCTGTTAGTCAAATCAGTCTTCAGTAAAAGATATGTTCTGGTGCTTGGATACCAGTTTGAGCTGTGAACAATTTTCTCTGTCGGAGCCCTCTCTCTTGTGGAATGAAGAACAATAAGCAAACAACTACTTTATCACCATTGAGAAGCATTCAATTTTTTGTTTTAGAGTTGAAAATTGTCAATAGCTTTTCTTCAGCTTAATATGTAATGGAAAAAATTGCTTTTTCTTCCAGTTATCAAACACTTAAGATACTTTTAAGTAATTACTACGGTATTTTGTCGTGTGTAAGTCAACCTTTTAACACCAAAAATTCACGTCTAAAAAGCGCACTTGTCTTATACACAGATCAAAACATGAAATTTTTTGAACACCCCTTAAAGCTCTATAAAACATTTAAAACAAGCATTTAGATGATAAGTACTTGAAGCAAGAGAGAATTCTGTGATCTTTACAGTATACTGTGCATGTGTACAAACAATTGATTATCATAAAAAATGAAATGACTAATAATTAATACTTTGCTCGCTGTGTAATTTGTGTGTTATTGTTTTTTTTTTTGTATTTCTTTCTCAAATTTTTATTACAAACTTAGATTTTTTAGTGTTTTTATCTTGCAAAATATTGAGATCGACTTATACACAAGAACTCTAAAACTTGCATTTTTTTGGCTGCAAAATGGGGGGTTGACTTATACATGGCAAAATATGGTAGTCTTTCCTGCCCCAACACTGTCTGCCTCGATTAGCTTTAGCTATTGCTGGCAGTGTGTGTACTAATATTTAATTGTTTTTTTTAATGAAATAAAAAGATTGATTAATAAATAGTCCATTGGTTGCCCCTAACAGCTGGCTTGCCAGCAACATTAACTGACTAGCTATGCTCTTTTTTGCAAGAAAAGAGTTTTATATAAGCACCAGACAATTTCCCAAGTCACTAACCACTGAGCTATATTTATTTGATAGTTGTCACAGATATATAGAGGATATTACATGGCTGTGAGGAGAAAAAAATTTTATCTTCGTGTTGAAAAATATCTCACAAGTGAGTGCAGAAACAAGCGAGATATTTTTAACACTTTTTTTAACACATCTCCAAGCGGCCATGTAATTTTCTTTTTATCACATACTTAGTGAGATTCTACATGTTTCTCTTAATCATCAATGAAGTAGATTGACAAGTTGTTTCAATGCAGGAAAAGTTTCATATCAATCACACGTGATGATATGGAAATCATGCATTCTGATTGGCTGTTTTTGATATCACCACGTGTGATTGATATGGGTAGCTTATATGCTCTATATTTCACCAATCTATTATGTAAATATCAATCTAAGTATGTGATAAGCCTGTTTATTTAATAAATAAGTTGTTTACCTTGTTTTTTCACTCCATATTTTCTCATGAGAAAATGACTTGTTTTATATGTGTAGTGTAAAGAGAAGTTTGATGTGGAATGGGTTGAAAAGATTAAGAATTTCAGATGATTCAAGCATTACTATATACAAGTCATTCTTTCCATATATTTATACGAGGTAAAAATTGCCATTAAATAAGTTATGTAACTAAAATGTTAAGTTTATGAAATACCATTAAATTCTGATACTAAGCCCTGGGACTTACTTTTGGTCAAAGATCCTTTTTGCCACTTTTTTTTTGGGGGGGGGGGGGGAGTACTTCCTATTTAG
>JAOBRD021134144.1:0-10942 GCA_027575215.2 Hydrozoanthus sils | reverse complement strand
CTAGTCTGAAGGTGCCTGATAAGCCTAGTCTGAAGGTGCCTGATAAGCCTAGTCTGAAGGTGCCTGATAAGCCTAGTTTGTAAGGTGCCTGATAAGCCTAGTCTGAAGGTGCCTGATAAGCCTAGTCTGAAGGTGCCTGATAAGCCTAGTCTAAAGGTGCCTGATAAGCCTAGTCTGAAGGTGCCTGATAAGCCTAGTTTGTAAGGTGCTAGTCTGTTGTGTGTGAACCCAGGTTCGATTCCTGATGTTGGACCTTCACTCAGGGTCTTAAAATAACTGAGGAGAAGGTACTGCCATTGCTTGGACTTCTGCACCTTCTTGGATAGGATATTAAACCATAAGCTCAGTCTCTCAATCTCTTACCAAGGGACTCAAGAAAACAATAAAGAAAGAATTGGATAATCCCAGTATTGACTGGCCTGTCATTTTATTAACTGAGACATCAATTCTGACTGAAAATTGATGAACTCCATTTGGTACACTTACACTAATTTTTCCATTTTTTCTTCATCTCCTGAAATTATTAGGCCTCCCCCTCCCCCCATTTATTAATTTTTAATTATTTCCGGTGAAATCATCAAGTGGTCAAAATTTCAAGATGTAAATTTTACTGATCAGTGTCATGTTCATTGTTCACCTTTCCCTGTTTTTGTCTGGTCTACAGCATGGGCAACAAGAATCTAGAGTTTAGAATTCAATAAATTTATCCATACTGTATCTTTGTTGGTCTCTGTTGTCTTGTTTTAAAAGCATCATCTCATCTCTGCATTTGCCCAATCTGCTCTCAAATCTTGATCCACCCATTGATCACCATCTCAACCCCCCTCCATTTATTTGGACACCCTGTTTATTTGAGACCCATGAATTTGTATCTAAGACCTCAACACCAAAGTCTCTGTGCTACACTGTAATGTACATGCGTGCATCTCCCAATTGATCATGTGCAATATAAGCATCAAATTATTATCTTTATTATAATTTTTGTTTAGGCAATCAACTTAAAATTATGTTGTGCTTGATATTGTATAATTATGTGTGTGCATGCTTCCGAACAAAATTGGCTACCTAGTATTTTGACTTTATAGTTATTTTGGTAAGCCAAACCCTTTAGAACATTTAGTAAATGTATTATCAAACCAATTCTATTAAAAGGGTAAATAAAGTTGTTGTTGTTACATCTAAATACAAAAGCTTACCCCTGATAAGCGTTCAAGAATGAGTAAAAACAAACTGACGGCATGCAGGCAGGTCCACTTCTAACCTTCCCAATGCTCTCCTTCAGTGATACCAGGCTTTCAGTCTCCTTCTCACTAGCGGCTTTTGTATGTCTACCTTCCTTCACCTTGTGTGGAGGTCCACTTGCCAACTCTTCCATATCAAGTTCTCCATTTCCCTGTCTCTGCCCTGGCTTAGTGTGTGCAATGTCAATATTGAAGCACTTGTTTAATAGATGAAGCAACAAAAGATGGTCTCCGCTTTTGAGATACTGAAGTAAATAAGTGAAGATTTTGCTGCTTAACTTTAGCACATACTTACTGCGTCGAAAGTTTGAGGCAATATCACTTGACTTTAGTCTCTCAGAGTCCGTGATCGCTTGGAGATGTTGAATTTCTTCCTTGTGTTCTGTCACAAAGTCTGTGCTATACTTTGTAAAAAAAGCCTGGGCAAGTAAGAGATGATTCTTTGATATTAGCTCTAAATAAATATTTACAAAAAGAGGGAACAATAATTTGGTCAGTTCAATGCGATAAGCTTGATTTGCTCCAGTCACAAAAGACTTCAAGTTAGTGTACTGCTCTTCGTATACTGACGGATCTGAAGTACTAATTCCGAAGGAAAGAACATTCTGTAGGCCACTTTCGCTCCCAACTGAATTCTTAAAAGCCATGTCTTCGAGTTTCTGTTCGGAAATTATTTCCTTCAAACCCTCTGTTTCAGTGTATTTTCGTTTCTTGAGAAAGGTTGAAACTGTCGTAGTAATTAGTTCGCTTTTCAGTTTCTTGGCATTGGCACTCATATTTAGTCCACGAGCCAGCAATTTGACCAACTTTTGCGAATTGGCTCATCTATTGGCGGCCATCTTTGATTCTCGCTGAGGACTGGTGACCGGTTGACTTGCTGACCAGTGATTGCTGGCGGATTTCCAGGTTCGTGTTCATTCATTCGGAATTTTCATTCAGCCGATTCAAGCGAAATCACGGTTCAAATCTTTTCCGTGCAGAGTGCAATAATTTTTTTTGTGGAAAGACCGTTTCAGTTTGCCAGCTTAATTGTCTTTCGTTGTGTGTACCTCAACAATGAAAGGAGCAAGATTCGTTTCTGCCTGATTAATCAAGGGAATAAAGAAAGCGAAAATTCAAGAGTTGAATAAGATTTGCTTTTCCTCAGCTGATTTTAAAAATACAGACGAATTGACAGGTATGTTTTGTTTATGGTTGAAGTCATTTCAGACCTTTCATACAACAATCTTCTTCAACTGCCATCGATTATTTAATATCAACTAATGGTGCTTAGTCTAATAAGAGATGTTAAAAGTACTTTCTCTTGATGTGACTTCGTGCGTGTTCAGTTCAGATTTGGGCCGCCGATTAGAAATAGGCCTCAGTTTAATTATGAGAGCTGTCTTTTGTCTTAACTTTATTAGATCCCAGTGAGGCGACTCAATCATGTTTACAGCATTACCAGTGGTTCTGAGATTATTTTCTAATGCTAAGTCAGCATATTTACAAGAAGACAAGGTAAGACTAGCCTGTGAAGCAAGCGTTTTTGGAGTTCTCGAAGTTTTGGACGCACGGGAAATGGAGCGATCAAAATTCGAGAACTCCAAAACTTCGTCAGTAAACGTTTGCTACGCAGGCTAGGGAAAGACAAATTTTAATTACCTAACTAATATGAAATTAACCTGGGGTGGGGGGTACTCCCGTCCTGGCGTGGTCAATCGATAAAAATCGATAGAAAAACTAAATCGATAAAAATCAGTTGATTGTTATCGACTGTATCGATCAAATCGATAAAACTCAGTTGATTATTATCGATTGTATCGATCAATCAATAAAAATCGATAATCACAACTGTTCCTATAAGTCAATCAATCGATTTTGTCAAATGCTGCATTCATCGATTCGGGACTGATTTTTTTAAAACTTGTTAAAACCCAAAACAGTGCTTGAGGAATTCACACAAGCAAGGCAAGCATTTTCTTGCCATACACACTTTAAAATTATGCATATATAAAAACGTGATCAAATGTACAGGCCGTAAAACCTGCATTAAATATGGCCAGGAATAATCCAAGGAAACAAGAAACAAACATGAGAGTATTCATGTAATCTGGCCAAAAACCATTGCCAGACGTAAATATAATTTATTTTTGAAACTGCTTTTTAGCGGGCTACACATATGTGCATTGTTCTGCGCTGGACGGTTAAGTCGGTTTGGTAAATAAAAACTACAAATTGAAGTAGAAACCCTGTCATTATAGAGTGCATTCTGCAAATTGTCTTGCTTATTTACAGACTGTTTTTGGAGTTTCTACGAAATATTATATTTGCGACAGCACAGGTAACACTGCTTACATACTGTCCAGGACACTCTGCTTTGACAGCAAACAGTGGATAGGACTTTTACTTTTTCAACCATTTATACAACCATGATAGAAATTTTAGCACCGGGTTGTTTAAGTGCTAAAGTTTTGTTCAAGTCATTGGCTAATTAAGGTTTTGGGAGCTATAATTGTAAAAATAAATTATGTGTTTGAAAAATGTAATTCCAATGTCATGTAAGTGAAATACACTGATGAATTCATTTGATTTCGATAGCTTTGATTGAAAAATCAATAACTATCGATTACTCACAACAGAATTAGTTATTGATTTTTATCGATTTCCAATACCAATCAACTGACTTTTATTGATTTCTATCGACTTTTATCGATTATCATTTTTATCAATTGATTATGCTAGGTATATAGGTTTTCAGACCATCCTGTTTATAACAAGGTGTGTAAATTGTGGAGAAGTTTGTCTAGAAGTGGAATGGAAATTTGTTAAAAATATTGTTACTGATTGAAATTAAATAGTGTGTTCTTTTATAATTTTGCATTATAATCTCACACGTCAATGATTGTTTTTCTATGATTTGTTTAGCTGGGCAGAATAGAGGATTCAGGGTTTGATAGTTGAGAATCAAAATCAACCCTTTTTCTACTTTAGGAGCAGGGTAAGGTTTGTGAAGGTCCGGAGACACACCCTCACCCAAAATTCTGATGAATAAAAATTGCCTTGTGTAACATCACATTAAAGGTTTAAATTGTTAGCCTTTGAAATAGGCAAAAACCATAGCAACACCCATGTTTTGTTGCCTTAAATTGTTTTATTTCAATTACGATTTCTTGTAAGAATGAAATAGCCATTCTTTGATAAGTCAGTTTACTAAGATGTGAGACTAATTTTCTTGCCCACCAGCCCAGTGTCTATTGACAACTTGGATTTCACTGGCCAAAACCAATTTTCTAGCAGCCAGGTTTCTTTCCACTACAAAAACACTTGAAATTTTCACTTGCCATTGAAAGGCCAGTGAAAGCCCAAAACCCACTCACCAAAACTGCATTTCAACTAGCCTGTGGCTTGTTGACTAGTTACCATTAGTCTCAAGCCCTTGTTTGCTATTTTGAGCCATGCTCTAACTCGTCCCTGTAGAAGGGATAGAGTTTTCATTTGCCTAGTTGTTTTTTTTACAGATTTCAGCGATATTGAACAAGTTTGATGTCAACTCCAAATCGCTGGAGGAGGTGATGAATCTTCTCAATCAAGATATGGTAAATGGACTTTCTGCCGACTCAAGAATTCGGGCACAAAGCCCTCTAAAAATGCTGCCAACTTTTGTTCATTCAATTCCAGATGGAAGTGAAAGTGGAGATTTCCTGGCTCTTGATCTTGGTGGGACAAATTTTCGAGTTTACCTTGTTCAGTTGTGCCGTGGAGAAGTCCACATGGAGAATGATATTTTTCCCTGGTCAGAAGCATTAATGACGAGCGATGCAGAGACATTGTTTGATCATATTGCTAATTGTATCGACATCTTTCTAAAAAAGAGAGGAATCAAGAACAAATCTTTACCACTAGGATTCACATTTTCATTTCCTGTTAATCAATTGAGTTTTAACTCAGGAATCCTTATTAGCTGGACCAAAGGATTTACTGCCCAAGGAGTCGAAGGTCAAGATGTTGTTCAACTAATGAATGAAGCCCTACTGAGAAACGGGGTAAGTTAGGGTGTATGCAAGGCTTGTAACAGGGGTCAAAACTAACGTATTTTCAAGCGGTGGCTTCCAGTGGGAAAAACTTGGTAGCCAGAGCGTGCAAGTTCTAGTAGCAATATAGAAATTATGTGTACTATGTCTGCATTTCTCGCTGTGTGTGCAAGAACAAATTTATTCATTTCTTTTCAGCTTAGTTTGTCCAAGAAAGTAGATTGATGTCATTTGTTTATCATTTTTATTAGAAACAATAACTCTTAATTAACTAATTTGCAAAAGTTTAACACAATCTTGTTGTAAGCCAGCTGGGTAGTTGGTGAGCTATTGGTGGCAAACTCAAGCCCTAAGTAATGAATCAGAATGAAAGCTTACTATGATAACTCAGTACGAGAGATGATAATAACACTAATTATTAGTAAGATACTAATATTGGTGTTGGTGATTTGCTGCTGCTGACATAAATGATAATTACTATAATAATTATGATAGCACTGCTGTTGGTGATATTGACAATAATAATCAAAAGTGATATTGATAATAATAATTAGTATATACCAGCTCAGCTATGCGTGATTTGATTGGTTTAGAAATTATAGTAAATGTGAGGCAATATTAATTTACCTCTGAAATAGTAGATAATGACACTGAAACAAAATGGTGGATGGAAGAAGTTGCTTCACGTCTGTTTCGGATCACAGCATTGAAAAAATTAAAGAAAGTGCTATTCCTCAAAACACCAAGAAGGCCACAAAATTTAGTTTGAAAGTATTTTATTTAATTTCTACACTCAGGGCATGAAATACAACCAAAATATGATTTCAGAAACAAAGAGTTGCAGCTTTATGTGCAGTGGCTAATTTACAGTTTCTGTCCATTTTTATAAGTCAGAATGGTTCCAACAACAAGAATTTCAAACAAGTATAGAGTAAATGGAGCCACCAGAATTAAACAAAGGTCTTGAAAGTTCTATGGCTCTTCAAGGAAGCAAGATGGAAATGATTACAACAAAACGTCGCTTACCTGCATTTGGGAGGCAATTGAGCGTCACTTGCAAAATAATTTTCAACTATTGGGTGTTCTGAATTCCAGGAAAGTAACAAAACTTTGAACAGTTTCTTAATTGTTCCCTAATTAAGTGCTGGAAATTCATCCAACAAAGCATAAACCGGCTTTAGCAAATGTTTTACAGTCAGCCATTGAAAACCTGTTTGAAACACGTGAGCTTGTTGACTGAAACTCCACAGACTCGGCAAAATTACATCTAATTTCAGTGGATAGTGGTAGAATATCTACTGAGTGCTGAAGGTGCTATCCACCTCAATTGAAATAGAATAAGTGTTAATTACAACACGTTAAGCTATTTCTACAAAGTTATGAGTAGCAGTGACCAAGACTCATGATTCAGGGCCCAGTTCCTCAAAATGCCAATTAACTTTTCATGGTAATTAACCAGGGTTAGCACAAATTGGGTTTTGAGGAACCGGGTCCAGATGAAGAATTTGTTCACTAGTTATTTAGGCTTGAGTATTCATTTCATAGTCACAAGTGACACTCGACTCAGTTGACAGCTCTAGTATGCTCTGGGCTTTAAAATTTATTTGGTGCTCTCCTTCCTTCATTTTATAACACAAGTTAACTCCTGCTTTTTTATTGAATATTTAGAATACCAGTGTCAAGGTGGTTGCACTTGTTAACGACACAGCAGGTACAATGATGTCATGCGGACTAACTGACCAAACCGTATGTGGTGGGCTCATTCTAGGTACTGGCACTAATGCATGTTATATGGAGAAACTGGAGAATGTTGAAAAATGGATCAGCGATGACAAAAAACCCAGGGAGGTAGTGATTAATATGGAGTGGGGAGCCTTTGGGGATAATGGCTCTCTGAAATGGCTCAGGACCTATTATGATGAGACTGTGGATAAAGACAGTTTAAACCCTGGAAAACAATTGTAAGTTTGAATCATAAATTCAAAGATGTCAGGGCCGTAAGGAGTGGGAGGAGGGAGAGGGGGGTAACTGCCACTCCCTTCCCCCTCCAAGCAAAATAGATGTGAAGTTAATTATAATATATAATAATATAAAGAACAAAAAATATCTAGTGTTGATATTTTTCAACTTAAAGTTTGCACCACAAGACTGCCCCCCTCCCCCTAACATAAAATACTGCCTACGGTCCTGGAATTATTGTTTAGTTGGCAATTAAATTGCACACTCTGATTGGCATCTGTAGCTCAGGTTAGCTCAGTACAACACTCAAGGACAACACTAATTGTACATTTTCAGATTTGAAAAAATGATATCAGGGATGTATCTTGGAGAGATTGTACGCCTTGTATGTGTTGACCTGGCTGATGAAGGGATCTTGTTTGGTGGCTCACTTTCTGACAAGTTCCGAAGGAAGGGAAGTTTTGAGACCAAGTTTGTGTCAGATATTGAAAGGTAAACTAGTAAGCTGAACTTCAAGCTCCAGTTTTATCTTCAAGTGGTGAAATAATACCATTTCAAGGCAAGAAGATAAAAAATATTCATATCTCCAAGTGACCATGTAGTTTTCTATTTATTGTCAGTATAAATTGCAGTGCAATCTCATTTGCATAATATTACTTTATAACCACTTGAAGATGCACAAAGCTTGTTGGCTGAAATTAATTGGTATGTGACCACACATGTTGGTAAAAATCGTGTCCCACTGGTGGGAGGGGGGATACAATTTTTGATTTCACTCATTATTCCACTGCAGTTTATGTCATAACTTAAAAATAAAATAATATTTGCTGTAATTTTTTCTATTGTCTCTTGTATAGTTCTGTTGATGTATATAAAGAGCTTTAGTTTTTTTGGTTTTTTTTATAACATAAAAGCCATGAAAGAAAGAAGCTTTATCAAGTGCTTGAGCAGATGGAGATCCAAGGAAGTGAGAGGGACTGTGACATTGTGCTGAGCGTGTGCGAAGCAGTGTCTCTCAGAGCTGCTAGACTTGCTGCAGCAGGACTGGCCACTATTGTCAAGGTAGCTAAATATTGTCTACCACCATAGAATTCTGAAAGTAATGGCCCCCTTAACTTTCAGATTTTGCCAGCAAAAGGGTCGCTACTTTCAGGTAGCCGTTACTTTCAGGTATCCGTTATTTCGGACAGGTAAAAAACGTTTGTAACTTGAAATAGTCTCAGACAAAGAGGGCACATATTATGAAATTTAAAAGTCAATTTCATTAATAATGTAACATTAAGTATTGGATGAGCAAACAGTTTAATTAAAAAAAATAAAACAGACTACCACAGAATTCCAAAAGTAACGGCCCCTGTTTTTCAAATGTTGTCAGCAAAGGGACCACTACTTTCCGGTAGCCATTACTTTTTTTTTTTTTTGGGGGGGGGGCGTTACTTTCGGGGTTTAATAGGAGGGCAAAAAAGTCCCATTACTTTGGGTAGCCATTATTTTCGGAGGGGGGATGTTACTGGAGTATAGCAAGACTCCAAAATAAGCATTTTAGGAGGGCAAAAAAAAAATTTTAGTCACATTATGGTCTGCAGGTTTGTTGTACATGTGTCAATGGAATCTTTGTATTGAATAACAAAACAAGTATTTCCGAAAAAATTGTGATTTAGCACCTTCTTCACTTCAAAACTGAACCTCAAAGTTGTAGTGCTTATTGGTTGCCCAATAAAGATGACAGACAGTTGCTACATATAAGAACCTGGGTTCCTAAATGGCTTGTGATGTCATGTTAGGTACTGCAGTCTCTTTCAACTTCGCAAGTTCATTTTACAGTTTCTTCAAGAATCATGACAGATCTAGTTTGGTGTGAACAAACCTAAATCTTTACCGCAGCTTGTCAACTGAATGGATTTATAAAGAAATTAGCTTCGAAACATTCATGAAGTGACATCACATAATTGTTACTAATCTTTCTTTACTCAGACAACATTACACAAACGTGAACTTAATAGCTTGATTGGCAAAAATGTGATTGAATTGAAAACCCTTTTTAAGAATACTTTTTCACGCATTCAGAGATACCAAAACTGCTATTAGTGCTGATCATGTGCAAATAGGCACTTTAAGAAAGGCTAAGTTCTGATTGTAGTAAGGGTTGCTATAAAAATAACTAAAGAACAAAATAAAATTAATTATGATACCTATTTTTTTATATGAAATGCTCAAGAAAACAACCCCCCCCCCCTTCAACAAAAACTAAATATGTTCTAACTTTAAAACTGCTGCCTGAAAACCTACAAAGTAACCATTCATTTTCTTCGTCTTTTCAAATAGGTTCTGAAAATCTCTGTTACTTCAACAATTTCTGATTAATTTTAGAACTTTGAATTTTAAAAATGTAGCAGGATAGATAAGAGTTAATATAAAAAAACAATATCTCAAAATGGAAATTTACTGTGCTATGCTGTTTTAGATGCACTTAGATAATTGAATAAATATAATTATAAATAAAGTTTTATTTTATGTCTTCATGATCTCATTAATTAAGGGCTAGTGAATTGTAATATTTAGACTAACTGTTCGAGATGACAAGCCTTTTTAAAATCCAAGCCCAAGACTGAAAAGCAATGAATAATCTGAGACTGAAATGTTAAAATACAAAAAAAATCCGAGACTGAGACTTAAAATACTTATTAGGCATCAAATAAGTTTGAAGCCACTAAACTAGAGATTTCAGGCTCTGCCTAAAATGCTGAGATTGCAAGCTATTTTTTGAGAAAATCCAAGACTGAGAGGTGGATAAAAACAAAAAATATGAGTTTAGAGACATGACAAAAAAGATGACAAGATTTAGAGAATTAGCTGTGATTTGCAAAGACTGTCATTTTTTAAGGGCCATTCGCTTTCCATTCATTAGTTTCATTACTACACTATTTTTTCCTCCTGGCTCTTGTGCCTGGACTGCAAGAGTTGGAAGCTCCAATGGTTTTCACTAAAGCATACTTTACATGATCAAGGATAATGAAGCATCCAACTTCTTGTATCATTGGTGTTTTTGCAGAAAACTGGCAAGTATTCTGGCACAATGGCTGTTGATGGTAGCTTGTTCAAGGAGCACCCACAGTTCAAATGTTACATGCAGTCAGCCATGTTGGAGATTTTGCCGCAGGGTAATATCAAACTTCTGTTGTCCAAAGATGGCTCTGGCATAGGAGCTGCAATAATTGCTGCTGTGGCAGTCAAAATGAGAAAGGAATAATTTTGTATTTATTTAGCAAATTTATGTAAAAATATGTTCACTGCAGCTGAGCAAATCTTAAAAAATTACTATGAAGAGATATGCTGCAGACTACAAGCTCAGGGCTGCAAGTGTTCCATAGCCTGTAGAGGCTGCAACCTCATTCTCAGGAAGGGGGGGGTTGAGGGAGAAAGAGACCCAGTTTTCACCCAAGGAACAATATTGGAGGGGCTGTTTATTGGGATGTGAACTACCAGTACTGATTGACTGTACATGACTAAAGAGGTATACTTTTTAAGCCTGTCAGAACAAAATTGATAGGGGGGGGGGGGGGGGGGGTTTTGCCAGCATAGCACAGAAGTGCAGTCAGTGTTCAGCTCAAAATGAATCTAAATTAGAAACTATGAATGATGAAAAAATTATTTGGAATTGGGCTAACGAAGTTGAAATCTAAATGAAAAAGGTTAGCCAATACAACGCAGAATTTAATTTTTCTCGTACAA
>JAOBRD021134041.1:0-10942 GCA_027575215.2 Hydrozoanthus sils | reverse complement strand
GTAAAATATGTAGAGTTCATTTTATAGTTAAAACCAATTGAATTTAATCATGAAATACGTTACTGTAAGTTTTGATTGCTAAAACAACTCAGAAGTCGTTTAATTTCGGGTACATATTTTCAAAACTCCGTAACATCGAAAGCCTGAACATTATTTCCCCGGCACGAGTATACGCTCCTAGAGCGTCTTGCTACTTATAAAAATACTGAGCTCACATCCTAATTAACGTTCGATACTTGTATAAATTTACGTATAACATTAACTTTTTGAATTTCAACTTTCCCTTTTATGGACATGTGATAGATCTGTTTTGAAAAAGGATAACAAAACAATTTTGCATTTGTATCAACTTCGAATTCTGGATTATACAGCTCATTTTTATTGTGCTCGATATCAAAGATACCGGCACTGTCTCTACCGTATACTGAGACATAACCATGCACTTTGATCAGTTTTTTGGGGAAAAAACGGACAACTTCTTGAGTGCTCGTACATTTCAAATTGCAAGCAGTTGCAAGAGTGGTTTAAACTAAACCAGACTCGGGGAAAGCTTTTAGCTGTGTCAACTACTTTGAGCATTTTGCTGGTACGCTGATATGTACATCAGAAAGTCCACCTAAGTCACCTAATCTTCTAAAATTACCAAATTAATGCAAGATTGAGACGAAAGTGAAACTCTTGAAAACTTAATGTGCATTAACATTGTAACTTTAACTTTAAGACAACTCTAGAATGTTGAGTTAGAAGGTCTAACGTCTTTTCAAGTTGGCTTTTCATAACTGATCTGGAAATGTTGATTTGCGTTCTCTCTGTCTTTGCTCCATGCATCGCTGGGGCAGAGAAGGCAGTAGTTCCAATCAAGGCCCGGAACCTTGGAAGACACAAGGAACTTGGTGTCAACTACGCCAATTTCCAGGTGCATGCAAATTCGTATCTTGCTGCCGAAAAAGGTAAGTCAGCGTTATAATTTTTGCTTCCTTGATAAGTAGTTTAATTTAACCTGGTCAGCTTAAGCAAGCTAAGATAAATGTACAAATGTAAAATAATTGCCTCGTTTTTGTTTGGGATGCTCGCGTGTCGACTGGTTCTTGTATTAAAAGTCTTTTACTATCAGCACTGCAAGCTTCTGGCGTCTCTTCCTTTTCATTAAAATCACAAATAATAACTCATAAAACTATCTATATACTTAACATTGATAAATGAGCTTTATTTCAATAACTTGACATAAACGTAACTTTAATTCATATAGTAAATGGAATTAACTTTTGAAATCGTTTGATGCTGGAAATGACGGCTCTATTCTATATATGAAGTGCATGATTCATGAGTGCAGGCTTTGCAGTTCTAATTGTTGTGCTTGCAAATACACAAAGATTTTTTTATTTTTATTTTTTTAAATTTCATCGTCTTGGTATAAACGTATATCTTTTTTTTCTGATTTAAAATATTTTCAATTTTAAATAGAGTCCGACTAAGTTTTGGGGAACGCTCCGCCTTCTACTGAGTTGGATTCTGTAGTCATCGTTCTGTCCTGTGAATTGTTTTTCTACGCACGAATTCTTGTGCACTTTGTCGTAAAAAGGTTTATAAATATATCTATATTTTCAAAATCTGTATATTTATATATAAGGTTCTGTAAAACTGCAATAATATTTCGAGGGCCCTGGGGCTGGGAACGAGATTATCTTTCGGATCCGCCCTTTATCAAAATATGTCAGTGGTGCCTCTGAGTCTAGCTCTTGCCCTCCGTGTCAAATAATTTGGATTATAACCTAGTCCAATTTTGTATGTCAATCCAAAGCTCTCTACACGCTCAAAATAACGGAACCTTTTTACTACGTGTGTCACGCGGATACATGTTACACAAATTATTTATACCAGCTAATTAGTTCCCATAGCAACAGTTATTGAATGAATACGTTTGAAAAAAATTAGTAGAATACTGTGCTGCACTACTTGTTTGAGAACTTTTAGCTTTTAAAATGTGAATTTAAATGCTGTGAAATTCTTTTAAAGTTCTTAATATTTTTTTAAAAACGATCTAATTTAAGAATACCGTAGAATTGAATTAATCTAAGATGATAGATGAATGGCCGTAAAATTTTTTTTTGGGGGGGGAGGGGAGGGGAGGGGTGGTTTAACTCTACTTGCAAGTCCTGGTCTGCAGTTAAGGCGGGACTTAACCTAAAGCACGCTTTGTGGCCACTTTTCCTCATGTTTCTTCCGATATCTCCGTCCATGGTTTGAATCTACAAAACCCCTATGCTTAAAACACAGACGAGATAAAGGAGAGTCAGCTTGAATATTTTAAGAAGCTCGTCTGGATATACAGGAACACATTGTGAAACTGGTGAAAATCATTTCTAAGAACTCTTGACAAAATATTTGTTAATCCGAAAGGAAAAGCTTTGTCCCTGTCGCAGCCTTTAAACTCCCCGTGAAGAGAAGCCATAAACTAGAAGATGTCGTGCCACGAACCTGCTGAACTTGTTTTTACGTTCGATCTTGATTATTTTGTTACTGTTTACCGATAAGTTAAGATAGGTGATGGAGTTCTGTAGGAAACTGAATTCCAGAATGTTCTTTCCTAGAACTTGCCCTATATAGGAAGAAAACGAGCTCACCCAGAGAAAGGGAAAAATTTCCTAGCCTAAGTCTGCGTTCAATCTTCTTTTTTCTCTGTCGGCGTCTTTTTTTCAGTTATAGTTCCATGGTTGCACACACAAGGCTTAACGTCCCTGTCCACGGACGGTGCGGCAAAAGAAGGCCGAACAAATGTTTAATCGATCCTCAACAAGGCTTGGGATCGAACCCGGGGACTTACGCTCGACAGTCACAGCTCTTGCCGACTGAGCCAAGGACGCACATTTCGCTTGATAAGCTTTCTTTCCTGCTTTATTCTAGTACTGATTCTAACTGTATTAACTATTATATTTATTCATTTCTGGCAATTTCAATTGTCAGACCGTCTCAAGTACTAATCAGTGGCGGCGGTGTTGACATGGTAACACTGACGGTTTTGCTGCATCCACTCTCACTGTGATAACAAATGTCCAACAGTCGCCATCGTCCGAGTCGGTAGCTTCGTATTTGGCGGGTACACTGATCGTCGTGGAGTAGCCCCAGTAAGTAACCAGGAGTGTGTATAATATTATTTTTTTAGCTATTGAAACATACCAAGTTTTGTTTTTATCCCAAGGATTAGTGATACTAACTCAATTATTCCTCTCGGGGTCAATATAAAGGACAGACAAATATCCGCCAATATTCATCTCTCTTGGGGAATAATTATAAGTCATCTATTGCTTATAAAGCTCTTCGTGTACTTTGTATATATTTTAATGTTTTCGGGGCGTGCTGCGGGTAGATTTTGCTGTATATTGTAGTTTTGATAATTAACAATTATATGGATATGAGATGGTAAATGTCCAAAGAGGCCCGTAGCGCCGAGTTGGCTATAAATCATCTCATACGCAACAAGCGCAAATGGAATTAATATTTTCTTAATTTCTTGAGTTTTCCAAGTCTATTTATTCTTGAAAATGACAGCTTAAATTTTTCGGAACAATATTTCGGTATGCTGCACTCCAGCAGATGTCTGTCTGTCCATTTAGGACAAAGTTCCTTGTCTTGCAGATTATATATAAGATGCATCCATGCACGGGCAAAATGGCATAAATAGCGAAGACGCTTAAAAACCAGCAGCTTGATCGTAATATTTATTTCGTGGCTGGTTATATTAACAATTATTGCAAGAGCGCGTGTTGAATATGAGGTGGTAAATATCGAGTAAATATCCAAAGAGACGCGTTTTAACTGACCATCTCATATCCAACAAGCGCGAATAGATTAATTTTAAATATTTTTTTATTGAATTTCTTGACTTTTTAAAACATATCGATGCTTGAAAATGACAGCTAAAACTGAAAGTTATTCAGAACCATATTTTAGTTTTGCGACACTAAACAGTCAGTTTCCATATACATCAATATCGGTATATAAGTTGATAACCGAGACTGAGTGAGCCAATCAGAACGCTAGCAACACAATGTTCGAGGTTGAAAACTAAACAACTTGAATTACCAAGAAAAGTTCGATCTACCATGCTGTAAAATTTTGATCGTATTAAAGCCGGATAATAAAGTGAGCTATATATAAGACAGTTGACTTACTTCAACTGCTTGTTTTTTATTTCTTTCACTTATGTATCAACCAGTTCGAAACTTCAATATCCCCCGCTGGGCAATCCCCCGGGCATTTGACAGCAACCTTTTCCCGGGGGCCGGGAATCTGATTTTAGGAAGTGCTCGGGGGCTGGGCATTTGAACAGAAGAGAGGGGGAGGGCCGGGCATTTGAACAAACAACGAAATTTCGATTTGCATCTATTTGTTTTCCTATGATAAACTTAAGTGCCCCTAGGCTTCAAATTTCCTAACATTTTAATTATAAAACGTACCTGTGGATATTCCAACATCGATATCTGCAATGAAGTACTCAACACAACCTACAAACCTCTCTTTATGTCCGCACGTTGGGCCCATTTCCTCTTCAAAACAGATCTATGTCCAACGGGGCGGGGACATTTGAGTTCAAATTTTTCCACATGGCCGGGCATTTGAACACCGATCTTGTCCCAGGGGCTGGGAATTTGACCAAAAAATATTTCAAAAGTTCAAATTCCCGGGCGTTGCCGGGGGGGGAATGGATGTTAAAGTTTCGAATCGCTCGATACATTATACAAAAAGCACATGGTCTCCCAAACATGCAAGGGCATTTGAATGATGTCACTATATGACACGTAACATTGCTTTCGTCATTCGATTTGGTGCACAAATGTAAAACTTGACGTTTGTATCGGGCTTTTGCTTTAATTCAACAGTATCGATCAAGCGATAAGGTGTTAGGTCGTCAAACATTTTACTTTTGATCTTGATGCAGTTCGTTCCTGTTGAAATTTTGTCATTATAATTAAAAAGTCTGACGGCAGCAACAGAAGCACGAAGTTCTAATCGAATGTTTCTTTTCTAACTAGCTCGATCGCCAGCACTGTTTACTGAAAAGACTGAAAACTGTCAAAATACAATTGACCGGCTTTTTTGCATAGATTTGTTAAAGAACTAGAAGGTTAGTTTTTTTACATTTTCGCCTGAATGTAAAGGCAATACAGTGTTTGAGGAAGTAATCTTGTATTCTTTCTTTTGTTATACATGATCAACAGCTGACCGTATCTTGACTATCCAAATTAACAGTAAGGGGAAACTGAAATCGAATCAGTTTTTTTGTTTAACTAAAACAAACACACTGATTATCAAGAGCAACAAATGGACTTGCTCTGTTTGAAAAAATTAAAAATTCAACAATTTAAATTTTTGTCATTCTTAAACCATTGTTCTTTAACTCATTGGAGTACTGCCTTTCTCACGATAACAATAGTCTTTATTAACGAGGAGGCTTTGCCATTGCTCTAGGATATTAAAAAAAAAAAAAACAGAAACAAAGACAAAGACAAAAGAAAAATATAAGTAGAAACGAACTTAAAACCATGTGAAATGGAAAAACAGTAATTTTATGTTAGAACTAAAAAAACATTCTCTTGAAAGTTACTATTAATGTGGGTGCAACTTATTTGAATCCGTTACCGAAATCAGAGAATATTTTTCTTCCTTTTGTGTGGGTTAATCGGGTCTTTGATCATTTTTCATTTCCAGTGGCAAGTCTTCATATTCATAATTTTACTTTGAGTTTTAAACTTTAGCTTATGTACGTTTTAAAAGTGGATTTTTTTTTCGTTGACGATTTATTTTTCGGCTTTGGTTTGAGATATTCCAGTTATAAATATTTTCAGTGTGCATTGATCAACAATAGCAAGGATGATTTTATGTTTCGTCTACTACGAAGTGTCCCTGACATCCAAACTGGCCGACACGTGACCCCACAGAGACCAAATAAATATAGTCTAACTAAATATCAAGCAAATTTTTAAAACATTGAAAGATAGGGAATGCTTTGATTTTATTTTCTATACGGCTTGAGGAACGTTGTTTCGAAACCCTGCCGCTTGATTTTGGATCGAAAGCTGATCTGTTGATGTGTTTGTTTTTCACGTTTGGCAAACTTGGCATAAATTTGCATAGTTTCGATCGTGAGCTGCAAAAGTAATGATATTGATAAATTTGTGTGGGAGGATGAGATCATCGCACGTTCGCAGTGTAATTGGGTTTTGACCACTAACCCGAACTTGTGGGAACTTTAAGGAGAAGATGAAACTTTGATAGCCAGAAAATCAAGAAAATCTGAACTCTGTTGGAGTTTTCAAAGGTATTACGAACCATTCTGTAACGAAATCTCACGGTTGAGAGGACGAGGTAAATATATTCAAGCGAGCTCGGTGGTTTTAACGTTGGAGCAAGGTTAGTAATATCTTATATTGGTTGTTGAAGGTATAAACAAACCGTAATTGTCTTGTACCTTGTCGTTTGCACGATATTAGTTGACCACTTGTAACCTTAAAACGGTGTTCATAGTAAATATTATTTAGATCGGCGCTTTGCTTGAAGTTGCGGCATTCGAAATTAATGAAGTCGCCAAGCTACTCTGTGCACTGTCGTAAGAATTTAACACGACTGACTAACGAGTTATGTTGTGTTATCCATTGTTAACAGTTATTCTAGTGCCAAAATAGAGTATTATTACTCATTCTTGAAGCGATTTTTCATTTGAACCAAGGCTCCCTGTTTCATGTTTGTTTTTATGTATTTTTTCCTTTATTTAAGTTGACAAACGCTAATGCGCATCTAACTTAATCTGCAAACTTATCTACAGGAAATATTTTCATTGGCATTTACCTGAAGGGATTCTGATAACGCTTGCGTTTTAAAAAATGATTGTCGGCTTTCGCATTTGCGAAGATTTGAATATGTCCGTGCATGTGTGGAAACCAAGAATCGGGTCTATTGAATCGAAGCATGCAGTAGGTTATTGGTTTTAATTGTGTCCTGTGTAACACAGACTATGACATTGTGTTGTTTTAGTTAATCTGGAAGTGGATCCAAGGCAGAAATCAAAGTGGCATGAAAAATGACAGCAACAAATTCAGACAGCTCAGTTTTGTATATGATAAAAATGCTTAATTATTAATTTCTTATTGCATGAATGTAGAACGCGGAGCGAGGTAGAACACTATAGTTTTAACTGCCATTTCCTGATTGATATTGCCTTCGAAAACCTTGAATTATCGAGTGTGGATCGCCAGGCCTGAACTTCCTACAGTTCTAGCAGTTTCCAGTGTTCTTTTAAAGTTCTTCAAGTGAAAACTGAACTGCTTGGCAAGGCGGTTACTATATTCTTGTTGCATTATCCAGCTCTCTCATAACATTGGCATTTCGCTTATCTCGGTCATTTTTGAATGACCTACTTTAGTTTGGTTGCTAAGTTATTTTGTTCGTAACAAAAGCTACCCATAGGTTTCATTGTTTGTTCATATCATGCATTGCGTATTTCTAGTAATGTAGTCACAACATGAAATTGTATCCTCCGTTCAGAATAAACCAGAAACTTCACAACCATATTTCACCTCAAGTCGTATAAATTTGTGGTACTGATGTATACACAAACATACATGGTAAGACAGTTCAAAGGAATTCAAAGTTTGACCATCTTTTATAGATCATAACTTAGTAATTTAACTATGTATTAGTTGGGGTCGTGAACTCTAGTGCTATTTAAAATTAGGTAATAAACTTTGATAATTCAGTCTTAAACATAACTAGCTATAGTGAGATCGGTGATTTTGAAATTTATATATTTTGTAGTAAATATGGAAGTAGTATTTATTGGCTAAAATGTTGATATATTTAATTTTAAAAATTTATTTATACATGGTAAGCATTTATGCATGCCTTTTATTTGTTGTTGCAAAAGCAAAAAAATTTGAAACTCTAGATCAGTCTGTCTTCCAGGTTTCAGTTTGCAATATGACTCTGGGGTTATTTTACTGTCATTATAATAAAATAATAACAATAAGCTTTATTTATCAACCTTAGATAAAAATATATGGTGGGTTTACATGGATGTAGGAAAGAATTTGAATAAGTATACTGAAAACAAGATATATATGTTATCTCTAAAATAGAATATCTATCTTGTATGTATTAATGAGCATGGTGGCCCTAGGTCTGAAAGAGTCCATATGTCTGTTTGTTCTTGATAATGGAATCCTTAGTTTAGATTTTATAAAGTTGAACTGAGGCTACATGTTTTATTTACATTAGTGTTTAAAAATTTCTGATTCGAGTGATTTGCTGATTTCATTGTTCTTTTAATCTCATGCCTTGTACTTTCATCACGTCGTTCGTTCAGTGTTGGTAAGGAACTTCTCTCAACACCAATTGTGTCAAGACATCAGTTTTGAAACTTCTGGAGGTTGTTGGAGAGGTATTTTGGTATCCCTCCACAGACAGGTGACACATACTCCAAAAGGGATTGTGTTTTTTAGTGTGGTAGATATATAGTTAGACCCACTTCTGTTGGCAATCCCACTTTCCATGCTTCCTATCTTCCACCTTACCAGACAGAAGCTGACCACCCTACCAGACAGAAACTGACTACCCTACCAGACAGAAGCTGACCACCCTACCAGACAGAAACTGACTACCCTACCAGACAGAAACTGACCACCCTATCAGACAGAAGCTGACCACCCTACCAGACAGAAACTGACTACCCTACCAGACAGAAACTGACTACCCTGCCAGACAGAAACTGACCACCCTACCAAACAGAAGCTGAAAAGACTAATTGTGATAATGACATTTTTATTATATGATAATTAATATATATTAATAATAATCTGTAACTACCATCTTTAATACTGCACAGTAATTACACCAATAACTTAAAGACTTAATACTTTTTTTTTCAGAATTCTTTAATTACTGGATTTCCCCTTGTATGTAGAACATTGCTTTAACTTCTCATTAGCAATGTGACAATGAAGAAGTAAGTTTTTCCTGGTCAGTGCTTTTTAATTTTGGCTTTATTAATTTTATCGATGTACATTAAAAACTAGTTTCAAGGCCCTGAGAGATATTTATCATGATTACAAGATGTATATATTTTTTTAGTTTATTAGTATCAAAACCCAATGGAATGCTATATATTCTACTGTGCAAGAGATTATTTTTTGAAATTGTAGTTGATAATTTTTTTCGACTTTTCCACACTTTTCCCTTGCTTGGGTTTAACCAGGAAGGAGAACTGATTATGAAGTAGGCCAATCTAGCCAGCTGGGGTCAAACAAATTGACAGTTCCATTTGAGATCTGACCTGACTTATAATTGCCAAATGGAAAGTATTCTATGTTATGTAAAGTTTGAGATAATGTTGTTATTTGAAAATACCTCAGAGGCTCAAAGTCCAAGCACAGTGCTCAAGTTAATGGAGGAGGGGCAGAAAGCTATAGTCCCACAGATAGTGGCATTGACACAAGAGATTGGGATGAGATTGATAATAGAGGTACATAAATTTGACCAGACTACTCAATCTATCACTACTGTCTTCAGCCTTTGTCTATTAATTAAGCCCTTTCAGCCCCAAATATCAAAGTACCAGGGGCTGGTTCTTCGAAAGCCAATTAACTTTAGACCAGTATTAATTCTTAACAAAACCCTATTGGTTGTCATGGTAACTAATCCTGGATTAGGGCTAATTATCCTTTGAACAACTGGGCCCAGTAAAATAAATTGATTTACTTTTCTTAGTCACTGCAATGATATAGCTGTTAGACTATTAGACATTTATTAACTGTTAATATTTAATGGTGATGACATCTGTTAACGTTTTGTCCCTTTTGTTAAAAATATGATATTATAAATGATTTGTTTGGTTTCCTCTGTAATTGAAGGGTCTAGTAAAAAAATGATGTAAGTGACTTCATATGAAATGCTAAATTCTCCCCATGCTTATCAAGAGATAAATATAGGGATAGTGTAGGGAGAGTTGACAATCTCATCATTTTTGCACTAGATTAAGCTTTGAACATTTATATAAAGATGTTAGGATTTGGTTGTTGATGACTCTTTTTCTCTAACCAATATTTTTCTGTTTTCCATCATTTGGTTGGCTGAACACTTGAACATATAAAGGACCCAAACTGGTAAGCATCAAACTTGTCATGTGGCAAATGTACCGCAGAAATAGTAGATACTTGCAGAATTATTCTAGCTCTAACAGTTTTAGATTATTTTCTCCTGTAAGAATTAAGTCAGATGTTTAAAGAGCATATGACATGAGTACAGTTTTTCAATCTTCAAAAAGTACACTATAAAACTTTGTTTTGCCAAGTTTGAGAAACATGCAATGAAAGTACGCCAAGATATGGTGGTAGAATTTTGACTTTTTCTGCTAAAAGTGTCCCCTCCAAAAGCCAACAATATGATGTAACTGGTCACGTGCATCTCACCTCAGTCCATTTAATATGGTGCCACGAAGTAAAGAGATAATTTGATTTTGAAACATCCGTAACTGCTAGAGTTTTCGATAGAAATTCTATTAGTTGCAGATGTTTTAAAGTTGATTTTGGATGGACTAAGGTGAGACGTGCATGATCTGTTACATTACATTGTTGGCTTTTGGAGGGGACACTTTTAGCGGGAAAAATTCAAAATTCTATGCTCCTCATCTTTGCGTACTTTCATTGTATGTTTCTCAAACTTGGCAAACCAATGTTTTTTTTATAGTATACTTTTTGAAAACTGACAAACTGATTTCTTGTCATATGCTCTTTAACACCTAGTTGTTGTAAAATAATTAGGAAAGTCTTTTTGTTTTTATTCAAACTTCCTGAATGAACTAGTTGAGATTTTTTCTCTGTTTGGTAGCATGAGACATGGGGTCGGCTTTCAAGTTAGATCCGAATCTACATTATGCATAATAACTGTTTCA
>JAOBRD021133933.1:0-10943 GCA_027575215.2 Hydrozoanthus sils | reverse complement strand
CAAGTTGGGGGGGGGGGGGTTACTCCCCCCAAAAATAGGTAGGGTTGTGGGGCCTGTTTTCCAAAACCCTTACCCTATTTATGACCAAACTCTGCAATTTTCCCAACCCTATTTATGATTAGAGTGGGGCATGATGAATAATTCATTTTAAGTGGCTTCTTCTAAAAACCAAAATTGATACCTTATTTATGACCAGAATGGCTGAAAACCATACCCTTTTGGGATGCACATACCTACAGATAGCCCATGAAAAGGAGTACTACTCTACCCCTCCCCCCCTCCCAGATATAACCAGGATAAATTTTGGCCAATCTGAGCCTCATTCTTATGAAGTTGCTTTATTAAAAAAAGAGTTTAACTGGGTTTTTTTTCTTCCACATAAATCTTGAGCACACAATGTCCAGAACATACATGTACCTTTTGAAGACTAAGACATCTTGAAATTTTGATTTTCCCTCATACAGAACTTCTTCCACTTCAAGAGTCATGGCCTGCCCTGGCCATTGATTGTTGACTTCTGAAAACCATCCATCTCGTACAAGACTCATTATTCTTCAAAATATCAAGAGTAACTGTAAATTGGAAAAGCATAATAATTTCAAAAAAGAAAATGTTTTTATAACATTAGACAGCACTCTCGATTTTGAACTCACAATCATTTTTATTAAACATTTACCATTATATTTAATTAACAAATATTGTGGTGAATAGAAAAATTAATGAACAATTGATTTTCTGTATACATTGACAGCTGTAGGTTAGTCAATAAAATTTCAAAACTCTTGTACTATAAACCTGTAACCTCCTTTAGTGCTGCACCTACTGTGGTAGGAGGTTTGCATGCCCTATTGTGGCCTCAAGGGAGCTAAAGTATCAGATGGGACTTCAGTCACTGGTACTGTACATATATATATGTACATTATATAGGTCTAATTAACCATGGATGCTGGCCAGGTTCAAAGTAAAGGGCCAGGAAATAACAACACCTAGAGGAGGGGATGGGGTTGGGGGTTGGGGAACAGTAAAAACTGCAAAACTGAAAGTACTCCCTACCTCCCTTCCCAGTCCTCCCGGTGGAGAGGGGGGGGAGGGAGTTCATACATATACATTGGTCAAAGATGTCTGGGCAAGTAACCCCACCCAACAAAGACTTTGACGAAAAGAAATGTCACCGTTTGCATTGGGAGTTCATCCTTTTCTGGGGACAAGAAAGTCTTCCCAAGAAAAGAGGCATTTCAAAATATGTACTGTACATACCAAAAACAGAAAGACTAATACACTGCCATAAACAAGAATTGGAACTGGTAAAACAACAAAAAACTGCAGAGAGATTTGAGGCTATGTGAGCCAAATAGGTATAAGGACAAGTGAAGGTCACGATAATCGAAACAAGACAGGCATGAAAATGAATTAATATACAATATAAGTTAAACTACAGGTACATACACCTAGACCCTCACCAAATTATTCAGATTCACGATCATTAAAAAATGTAGAGTTCAACCAAGAACATATGGAGCCTAAAATTGCAGAACTTATACATATAATCCTATTTTTACTCTGTATTAGTTCCAGTATTTTACCAAAACAAGTGCAGTGAAATGAAGGAATGCTCCAAACCTTGCGACACGTGACAATACCGGCGAAATATTGGCAACCGACAGTTTTATTACACGTGCAGAAGTATCCAGCGATACTTTTGCTTATACCGCCCAAAAATTCAACAATGTCACTAACTATCTAAAACTTACCAAACGTTTTCAACTTACTGAAACACGGACAATAAGTTCAAGAGAATAGGTGTTCTTTCTCAATTTCGCGTGTTTGTCCTCGTTCTAGTTCCAGCTTTCCAGCTCCTATCCACAAGCTATTGTTGAGAGAGGACTGGGGCAAACTTTAGGCGAACATGGCGGACTCATCAAATCCAGTAGTATTTTTCGACATTACTATTGGTGGCCAGGTTTGTGGCGTTATGAAATGTAAGATCGATCTTTTTTTTTACTCCAAGTTAATGTTTACTTTTCTCTTTTAGGATGTTGGTCGAATGAAAATGGAATTGTTTAGTGATGTTGTTCCGAGAACTGCGGAAAACTTCAGGTATGTGCACGTGCGGCGTATAAATAATAATTGTAAAGTTATCTTTTGATACATAGTGTTTTACTAAAAGACCTTATTTTCCAGAACTAGCTTTTTATATAATAAATTTATATATGAAAGTTAAGTATGAGTATATGTACGCGTGCATAAGCTTTAAATGTATGTATATTAATGTATTATGTACCATGCAGGGAATTATAATTTTCATCATTGCAACAGCATGAGAAAATGATGGACTTGTTAATAAAAGTATATTGTTTGGTTCTATTTTTAGGCAGTTCTGCACTGGAGAGTACAAGTAAGTACTACCGCTATTATGTATCACTAAAAATAGATGTACTATATAGCACTAAGTACTAGTATTAGCTTTTTGAAAAGTGTTATATACACTGCATTTTCTTCTTTGAAGAGGGTTTTTTGTTTACCGTTATCGTCTGTACTCATTAAAATTTGAGTCTTATAGACGTTAAGAAAAAAAAGAAAAGCATTTGCATTTGGACCAATTAAACACAGTTCACCAAAATGTAACTTTAAAGAGCTTCAAACTGGCTTACATGTACATTATGTAGACGAAAATGCAATGGCCCATATCTTTCCTCCTTTGCAATTACTGTACATGAATTTAGTAATCATATGCTGAGAACTAATTAATCTGACCCTAACTACATAAAACTACTGTACATCTTGTTTAGAGAAGATAGGTGGACTTTACTCATCTTTGTGCTTTATGAGCCTGCTGTACATTTCCAACCAGTTTATTCAAAGTTATAAACATCATGGGTTGTATTACATTTTGCATGGGATAACTTCAGTTTGGCATTGCAGTTGCTGCAAGGCTAGCATGCTTTCAAGACTTGTAAACAAAGGGTCATGAGTCATGAGCCAGTTAACTCTTTTGTTCAAATTGAGTGCAGGTTAACCAGCTTTTAGTCGTAAGCTTAGAGCAGTGCAATTATATCAGTGAAAAAAAAATGGGTGTCTATAAAACCTACAAAAACCAACAAAACAAAAACTTCATTAAACTAAGACCCCAGAGCCTCAAAACTAACCTGATTATTTTCAACTTACTGTACTATGTACATAGGTAAAAAAGAAACTGTTGCATGCAACCTCCAACCCTGTTGGTTTTCTTGGGATAATTTTACTGCCATATTAGGCTGGGTAATCTGGCACCAACTGTCTCCAATCCAGGTTGCTGTATTTTTCCAGGTTTATAATAATGATTTTTGTCAAATCCCAGCTCAACAAGCTCAGAAAGCCATCTTTTGTGTTGCATGTCAATTATTTTCAAAACCACAATTATTGATGCTTCACAAAATTGTTCAATTTTAAAATTTTTTTAAATTTTACTTATAAATTGTTGTGTTAAGTGATAGTTGTTGTATATGAGATTCTGATGATTGAAGAATTTTTTTAGTGAACTATTAAAACACTAATGATGACATATCTTGATGCAATGATTTTCTCAATTTAAACCAAGTATATTATAAAAAAAATTATTATCATATGATTCTCATTATAATTATTTTTTAATTTTGTAAACTTTACTTTAAAATGTTTCTGACATTAAATTGAAGCTAAAACATACATGATTGAATGTTATTGACAATATTTTTGCTTATTTTGCTTTACCTATGTTCTATTTGTGTTAGGAGTAATGGAGTTCCAATTGGCTTCAAAGGAGCGACATTTCACAGGTACTTAGTTGACAAACATTTAAAGTGCTACTAATGCAAAAAAGCGCATAAATCCTTTTCAACGTTTTCTATAACAATCTACAGATTAAAAGGAGAATTAACACTTCTAGAATAATATTGTGTAGGAGCTCTGTGAGTGTCTGTTTTCCTTATGAACTGAATGGAAATCCATCCACCATTACAGAGTTACGAATCACCATATCAATGACTCAACTCAGGACAACCAAAACAATATACATACGTGTAATGCTAATTACCATGGGCAAAACATACCCTAACAATAATTTTATAACTTGATAAAACAACGAAAGAAACCCATTTTGCCTCTCTTTATACAATGCAGTTAATTTGAGAGCAGCACAGGTTGAGTCATTGGCATTGTAACCGTTGTCTGTTGTCAACCCAGCATGATGCAGTTGATTTGCTCTCGAGTACTGACAGACAAAAAAACACCAGCAGCGAGCCTCAAAAGACAAGGATCTCAAAGGTTTAAAATTGGCAACATGTTACTTTATCTTATACCTCTTCTGCAAAAAAAACCCCTTTGGATATTGGATTTCTGCACTAGTACTGACAGTAGCCTGTTAATGCTAGCATAATATCATTGTCATATCATTTACTTGGCAACTATAGTACTGTCAGTAGTACTAATTTGTTCAAACATTATGCTAGAAAAAAAGGACCATGTTTCAGCATGATTCAGTCTTCAGTAGTCAACTGGAGTCTACGATGAAGTAACTCTTAAACCTTTCTGTAAACTACTTTGTAAAAAGTTTCCATGGCCACATTGTGATTTTCACAAGCTAACAACTTTTTGTAAAGTCTTGAAGACACCATTCAGCTCATTCCTTCTTTAAAAAGCAATTTTATGCTAAAGTACATTAATTTCAGTTAGTCTGGGAGACTTACCTTTAGTTAGTCACACAAACATGTGGTGTCAATTGATGCTTATAAGATTATTGTTGCATTTTGTTTTTTTTAAGGGTCATTAAAGATTTCATGATTCAGGGAGGAGATTTTGTAAATGTGAGTAGTCTGTGAATTAACCCTTACCCTGCTTAAAATAGTTTCACATAAACTAATATTTAAGTTATAACTTTACAACCAGTGCTTGAAAACCTACAAAGTGACCATTCGTTTCCTTTGTCTTTCCAAGTACATTCTGAAAATGCCCAATTTTTAAACAAATTTTAAAGTTTTGTAATTTTGTTTATGTTTTATGACTTGAAATATTTTTGAAAATTCAGCAGGATAAAGGTCAATATGAACTCAGACATGAATAATAACATTGTTTGTTGTGTCAGTTGCACAAGTATGCTACCTACATTCAGTACAGTACTATCAATACAAGTCATGTGATGTAAGCCTATTGATCGTTTGAACATGATGGTCACAGTTAAATGCAGTGGCCAGTAAGTGAACTATTACAGGTACACATCTTGTAACTAACTTTGACATTATGAATTGTGCAGAGTTCAAAATAGCTGCCTTACAAGTGCCAAACTGTAGGCAAAAAATTCTGACCATCTAACTGGCTGCAGACTAAAAAGTATTTGGACTATTAAGAAAAAGGCTGACAAAGTTTGTAGTCATTTCATGGTTGTTTTTTTTTTCATCATTTCACCAAACTCTTTTCCCATCTTTTGTTTTTGTTCAGGTGCAGTACTGTAATTATAATGCAAAACACTTTATAAATATGTTAAATTGGAGAGTGTTTAAAAATATTCATTGTTTTACAAAAATTATTCTCTGGTTATATTAAAATTTGGTAGTTCAAGACTTATTTAAATTGTAATCATTTTGTATTTGAAGCCCTGTTGTGGTATTAAAACCATTCCAGTTTTATGTTGTTATTCATTGATTTTAAATGCTGTCCAGATGTTTACCTACAGGCCTAGGGATGCTTGGAACTTTTTGACTTGATGATCTTTAATTTTTATTCCTTTCAATCATTTCTTTTAGGGTGATGGAACTGGTGTGATGAGTATTTATGGAGAAGTTGCTTTTGCTGATGAAAACTTCAAACAAAAGCACAGTGCCCCAGGAATTTTGTCAATGGTTTGTATGATAATTATACTGCAGAAATAATTTTATTATAAAGTAATTCTTGATATTTACTTCAACCAAGATTTTGAGGTTTTTTGCTTTGATTTTGAAAAACAATTTTCTTTGTTTAACTCCAACATTTAAGAACCATTTAAATTGATCTCTACCTAAACTTGCTAAAGCTTCTGTCATGTTACAATGCAGTAGACAGTTTTTGTAGAGAGCCAAAACAAGAACAGAAATAAAATGTTACTATAAAACAAGATGTGTACAGCATAAAATTAATTATTTTTAATTCGTTTTAGTTTATACTGTAAGGTTTGAGAAACAAAATAATTGACAAAAATTTAACAACTAATATTTTTATAAAAATAAGACATGTCATCAGTTGATACGAGTTTTCTTTTTTTCATAATGATAAAAAATTATTATAATAATTCAAGAATGATAATTAATAATTAAGCTTTCAATTTTTACAAAAAATTAATGATTTTAACTCATTCTGCCATATGTTATTGTGGCCAAATTGATTTGAAGATTAATATTTGCACATGCTTGCTGTTTAGTGCTCACTCACTTTACAGACATGAGATTGCACATGGACAGAAGGTTTTTTTTATCGGAAGAACGTTTTTTTCTCAAATAGACAAGCTTCTGGAAATAATATAACTTGTGTAATGAGTGGCTGCAACACTCTGTAGAGCAACTAGTTGTGATTTGCAATACAGCATAGATGTTGCAGATTTTATATAAATGTATTTTTGTTGTTTTGATTCGCCGCTTAGGTAGCATGCTGTATTTCGGACCATTTGATATTACAGTACACGATGGTGTAATTTCGCACAATCGAACTCAAATCGCATCCGATTCCACAATTCACAAAATGTCGCATAATTCGTAAAAGAACGCACATTCACAAAATCAAACATTGAACGAACAGTTTTCTTAAAAAGTCCCATTTTTAAGATTATTTACCGTGAAAAAAAGCCTAAAAAACGTTTGTCACCTTCGATTTCATTAATATTCGAAGTTCAAGGCGATATTTTGCTTGTCCGAGACATGGTACGAGTCTCCTTCTTAAAGAGTTGCCTATTGGCGTAACACAACAAGCCTTTTGTTCGGGTTAGCCAATCTGAATGGCTGATAGATGTACATTACTGAAATGATGACACAATTGCCTTCTATATTCATGTTGCAAATACAGATGTGAAAAATAAGCATAGTTGTCAGTTATTCGGCAAAATATAGTCACTTTCATTGAAAACCGATAAAACCGTACTCGTGGATAAGTTTGTAGTGAAAACGTTCGCTGTTTCTTCAACCAAGAAGGAAAGTTTCCACCTTCCGCCTAATTTGACAGCTCACGATCAAGCAAGAAATTATCCCGAAGGTACGTTCCATGCGGATGATGGACTGATGTTTTGCTCGTCGTGCAATAATGTTATAGACCATCTGCGAAAGTCCATGGTAGACAAGCACCTTGAGTCATTGATACACAAGCAGAGAGAGGAGTGAAACCAAGGAAGCAAACAGTAAACGCTAAAAACAGCTCTAAATTGCAAAACGTCTGCACAAATTGAGAAAGTGAAGATTTGCCAGGAATGGATAAGGGTTTGTGCTGCTTCAAATATTCCTTTACACAAGTCTGACAACCCACTGATGTGAAAATTTCTGCAAACACGAGTTGCCAGTGGTGGGACAATCCCTAAATGTTCACAGTTACGTGACTGCTACCTGTTCAATGTTTATCAGACAGAAAGAGCTGCACTGAAGGAGCTGGTTGCAAACAATCAAGTTGCGTTGATTGTGGACGAACGCAGTGACAGTGAGGGGAGGTTTGTTCTTGTTTTCCTGGATTTTGACGAACTTTCCCCAGATGGAAATTCTTTTGCGTGGCTTCTTGATTCCCACTTTTTAACTGAAACCAGCAACAGAACATTGTCACAGGCAGTAGTGAAAACTATGCATAACTAAGGCATAGAGTACGTCCATGTTTTCAATTCAGACAACGTGAGCTACATGAAAAGGCATGTTGTGACACATTGTCCTGCTTATTTCCCTACTGCATTCATATCACATGCCACAGCCATATCGTGAACCTGGTGGCCTCTGATTTCAAAAAGGCATTTAAAGAGGTACAATTGAGTTTGTGAAATGATTTCGCAATCTTTTCTACGTGCCGAGCGGAAGAAAAAGCCACTTTACGAAATTTCTTCAAGAGGCCATAAATCCAGGTCTGAGTGCCACCATGCCACCAAACCCAACCACTAAAAGCTGGAATGCCTGGTTTTTGATTCTGTGCTTTATCATGCAGATCACTTCCTCCTCTTCGCAGATTTCATCAAAGAAGAGGTTAACCATTGCAGAGCTTCTGCCAGTGATTCTCCTCTACAACTGCCAGAGATTTATCAAGACAAAAGCTTTATGAAGAGGCTTGAGGTTCACCTGGCATTCCTCAAAGTGAAAGCTCCCACCCTCTTGGCATACCTGAATTATTTTCAGGAAAGAGTTCCTCTTGTTACCCAAGCCTATGGAAAGATGGAGAGTCTTCTGCACTATCTTGACGTAAACAGCAAGTTAGAAGAAAAATACCTCACCTTCTGCTTTGCAGTGGAACACACTTTTACAAGCACTGAGAGGATAGAGCTAGTTTCACTATTCAGCTCAACGACAACCTTACTGCTGCCGATTCCAAACTGATCAAGTATGTTGTGGATGGGGCACAGCCAGCATCAAAGTTTCTGGACCAAGTACGAGTTCTTGATCTGAGAAATCTCCTCAATATGGATCATGACTTTGATTCCATTGACAGCATACCTGATTTTGTTCAAGCAAGTTCCAAAAGAAGAGTGGGAGCTGTATGTTAACAACCATGGCCCCCTTGCTGTCAAACGAAGTAATGATGGTAGCACTGACTTGATGCTGTTTTGGAAGGCAAAGGTAAGCACTCTGCGTGCACCTAAAAAAAAAAAGCGTCATGGTACTCGACAACAACCATTGGGTCGTGCGAGGTGAGGGGTCATTATCAGCCTACAACGAGATCCTTGACGAGAAACAAAGATCCCTGGATGAAAGTACAATCAGAGCTTTTCATTTCCTGAATTGGAATCTTCACATCAAATCATCCATCGAGGAGCAAAGAGAAAAGCAAGACAACTATCCAAAAAGCCCTTGGGTTTTCAAAAAAACACCGAAAACCATTGCTGGGCAAAGCAAGTGACATTTCAAGGGCTGCTAAGGTTCAACAGCCTGAACCAGTGCCAGTCACTAAGGCAAGCAAGAGAAAAATAATTGGTGTGGCAGACAAAAAACAAATGAAGCAGCATCCAAAAAGAAGAAAGAAGAAAAATCACACCAGGAAAGCAATTTAGAGGTTCCCATTTGAACAAGTTTCTCAATGCTTCTCGTGAGAATAATGAAAAGTGCCAGTTCCCAACAAACACCCAACAGTGTTCACCAAACACGAGTGTGCATTATCGAATCAATCAAAACTACAGCTTAGAGGTTCAGCAATGAAGCAGCCTGTAACTTTCCGGATCAAAAACAATCACTTTTGAGCTGCATGCTGAATGGAACTGTCACCTTTAAAGGAAACAGTGTCATTGATGACGATGACCTGCAGAGTTTGTACAGGCAAAAAACACAAGATGAGGTTAATTACCTCACAAAATTGAAGCCTACCTTCAACTAATTACAATCAAGGGAATATCGCAAGGTACGAAGGTTGAATTCCTGGGGTGGGATTCATTTGAGAAGGGGTTCAGCAAGGGCTCTGTGCAAGAGTACTTGAAAGGAAAAGCGCCTTTTATGGAACAGGACAATGTTCTTGTCCCTTGTAACCCTAGCCATAGCAAGCATTGGTTCCTTCAAGTTGTTCCCCCAAAGGAAAAACAAATTCTTGTCTTGGATAGCAAGGCAGTATCCTTTACAAAGCCATCCGCTGTAAATGCTGTTGCTAAAATGTGGAGAAAAGAAAACATCGTGCAGTAAATCCAAGTTTTGGACCAACAAACGAGTGTAGAACTTATACAACAATATTTTGACTTAGGACTGAAAAGTAATAAACAAAGATTTTATTAATATAGTTTACAGTACTACTATATCATTAAATAAATATAAATCTACTCATAGACCTTTTATAATGTACAGTAGCCTGTAATTATTTATTTTAGAGGTGAAAGGAGTGTAAGTTATCTTCAGTTGTCCAGGGTTCGTACGGGCCCTGGAAAATTTCATAGACTTTTATTGAAAGAACTGAATTTGCTAAATGATGCATTTTTTTCGTTTCAAGTAAAAATTAAGATTTTAGACTTTAAACGTTAAGTTCAATTAATACAAATTTTCACGACATTAATTACCTAAAACATTGTTTAAACCGGTGATTGCGAACATTATCATTTTCATTCTGGGTTTAAAGAGCCCTAGAAAAGCCCTAGAAAAAGAAAAATCAGTCCTGGAAAACCCTGGATTTTGAAATTCTGAAGGCGTACGGACCGTGGTTGTCATTATTGTTTAGTATAATGAACATTATTTAGAACTGTACAAGCTTGATTGTTTTAATCTTAAATTTGTGGTTTCTGTTTAGGCTAATAGTGGACCGAACTCAAATGGTTGTCAGGTAAAAATAACAATTTGAATTATACTTAACTAAACATATACAAGACTTATGTTAGTTCACAACAGAAATGATAGCCAGGGTGTAACAGAGTTACAAATTACAATTATATGCCCTAATGACATACATAATAATCTAGACATCAGTACACATATATAATTATTATATGCTAAATGTATGTACAATACCGCCCACGAGTACGGTAATTTCGGGACGATTACCCGAGCACGGCACTTTACCTACACCACTCTATTTTGGCCACAAGAAGAAAAATGAATAAGCAGATTACCCCCACTGGTAGATAACCCGCATCCGAAAACAAACGAAAGAATGCAAGAACTAACAGATTTGAAACGAATTAAAAATGCTTTACAAGGCAATCGGATCCGGAAACAGCTCATATCTTTTCCCAACCTCCACTAGTTTCATTTAAACGTGACAAAAACTTACAGAACCATCTTGTCAGAAGTGCTTTGCGATCTACTAAC
>JAOBRD021133932.1:0-27607 GCA_027575215.2 Hydrozoanthus sils | reverse complement strand
TACCCACCACTACTTACCCCCTCCCCCCCCCCTCCTTCCAGGGGATAGTTGTTAGTTATTATTGGTAGTATTTAAAAACTTTTAAATTTTGAATTTTCTTACTATAAAACAAATGTTACGACTGAAACCGTCGTCGCGAAGCGACTCGGGCAATTTTGGAAAAAGTTGAAAACACTCGTGAAACTCATCCTTAATTTTACTTGGCCCCATGCGATTATCTATACTAATTATAACGGTAGAGGAGTCTTAGTTAATACAGTACATAGAATCATAACCTAGTTTATAAATACTAAACCTTAAGCCTTCCTTTTTGTTTACCTCGTTTACCTATATAATTCGGTTTCCGAAACGGATACAAAGCCAGACGCCGCTTTTTCTCCTTTCGCGGAGGAGTGACCAACGGATGCGGGATATTCTCTTTTAGTGAACCAATCAGAGCGCTCGAAAAGTTGCCGGGTTAATTCTAATGTTAAATACCCGAAGTAGATTTGGAATGTATCGTAAAGTTTTTTTAATCTACATACCGTTGTCTTTAATGTAATTCAATGATGAAAACGCTAACTGTTCTTATTTCTTTAAAAACGTTTCAAGATTGTTTGTAGATAAATAAGAAAAGTGTATCAATCTATCTTTTTGATTTATTTAGCTGCTTGTACAGGAATCGAATTCACAATGATTTTAGCCGGCGCATAGACTTTAAATGAGAACTGTGTTAAGTTTAAACACGCTGTTTAGTAAAACTAAGAAAGTAAAATAAAACAAGGGTCAAACAATGTGCTGGTATGTTTTGCTCTTGTCAATTTGTTCACCTTCTCAGTCTTCCAAAACTAATTATTTAGACTAAAAACAATGAGACTATTAGAGAAAATTGGATGTTCGTGTTATTGTTTTATTTTTAAAAGACTGCTTTTACCAGTTGGCACCTTGTTAATAGCTTTTCGGTTTCGCCTAAGTATTCAAAACAATTTCACCAAGATTTACTGTGAGAGGCGGATTCCTCGTTTTACCCGCTTGTTGCCACCATTAAGGAAAAAAAACACCGGTGGTGTGCACAAGTAGATCGGCCGCTTCTTGCCGAAGGAAGCAACTATGGCCGTTTTTACAAAGAAAATGTTAATTTGGCTTTTTAGCCTTCTTCTAGTTGGTTATCTTGTCACTGAGATTCAAGGTAAGGCAAAGAAGCTCGTTAGAGTGTTTTTGTAATTTAGTTCCATTCAAAAGAACACCATAAAGTTTCGGGGGAATAACTTCAATGGCGTAGGTATAGATTAACTGAAAGCTAGATAGCTGAAAAGAAGTGTAAACCAACAAAAGTTCTCAAAAGAGTTTTAGAGCTTAAAAATGAGGCTATAATTAGTGGATTTTTTTGCTGTCTTAGTCAGTTAAATGTACAAAGTTTCTGGCAGCTAAAGTGATATCGCTGAGCTGGTCATATCTGCGCCGCCATCCCAGCATAACCTTTTAACCGTTTGGTGCAACTTTAAGGTGCACGGAATGGAACTTCAAAAAATGCTCTCAGTTGTACACCGGTTTCATGTTGCAACAGATATCATCGTCTTGCCTGACTTCGGTCTGTTGTCTATAAACCAAACAGATAAAAGCTTAAAGCTTGAAAATTTAATATGGGTATCGAAAAGAGTCACGAAAGACAAGAATGAAATCAAAATATATGTAGTTTTAACAAGAGATATAAAGCTAATAAACTAAATCCTCTCTCGAGCCTAAATACTGGACAATATAAACTCTCTGATTTATGTCATCTGTTAGTTTGAATGCTTCTTGATGTAGTGCAGCAGCAATCGAGAGCAAATCTTTTGTAACTCGTATTGGATAGCTCACCGCAGGAAGACATCAGCAAACTTTTAGCCCAGTCTAACTAGTCGACTAAACCCAATGAATAAATATTTCCAATTTTGTGTGAGAAAAAAGAAATGGTGATCGGTAACTTGATAATAATGATAATATTTTGTAGATATAAGGTAGTTGAATGTTCTCTTCAAATTTCTTAATGTTTTACATAAACCTTTTTATCTATTACTTTACTATTTGTGTTAGTAGAGGCGGTCGTCTTTTAAGACGATTTTGGATATCCAAGTTTTGCACAGACTTGGCCAGCTAGGGAAAATAGTTGGTGTCACATCTATACATGAATGAATGAGAGTGTAGTGTGCGAACACCATGTGCTGTTTTATAATTCCAATGACGGACAAACCTATTATTACTTTAGAATATAACTGTTGCTACGTCATAATCTTTATTTCCATTTGTTTCATATTGATCTCATAGTCTACTCGGAGAAATACTAAACTTGGTAGTTTTTCATCTCATGAAAAATATATTCAGCTGAAAATCTTTTATGATAAACAACACTGATTTTTTACCGTATTTGATCCTTTTGAAAGAACTGAACAATGTTGAAGCTAATTCGATATCGGAACTCTACGGTTGTCAGGTTTAGTACTTATCAGCACAAGAAACGAATCAAAGTTGAATGTTGTTGAATTTAAGAACATTTGCAATCACTGTCAGTCAAACTAATATTTCGTTGCCATCTGCTTATGAAGTTACTGCTAACTTTCCAAAGCATCTGTCAAAGTCTTTCTTTCTTCACCTTTTTGTTAAGTTTTGGGTAGAAAAAAGTCAACATATTCAAGCTTTGCTGCAAAAAGCCTTCTTTGTTCCTCGAAATAATAAGACCAGTAGGTAGGCACTGTTGATAAGATGACTGGTGTTAAAAAGATTATTTTCAATATCGGATGCGCGTGTAAATAAATATTTATCGGGCGTGGAAATTTATCCATCATAGAATAACTTCTTGCTATAAATTGAAACAACCCGTTATGTTTTAACTTATTAAACTAGTTTAATCTCTCCATCTTTGTCGTTCTCTCAACAAGAGGACCTGTTCTGTTATGATTGTCAGTATGTAAACAACCTGCAAATTCAAGTTCAAGGACTAGGTTTTATTAAAAGACCGTGTAAAAGCTCTTGCATGTTGTTTCTTGTACGTAAACAGGCTCCTGCTTTGAATGTTCAGTGTTTTCAGAAATGGTAAAAGATTGTATCTTATTTGTCAGAGAGAAAAATTGCTGAGCTGAGGTTTAACCAAATAAGGCACAACTCGATATTGCACATTATCAGCTCTTTTACTATATCTATACAGTTTTATTTCTCTTTTCAAGTGACATTAGAATATCACTAGGATGTTTATAGAAAATCTTGCACGGTGGCGCGAGCACATAAAGTTTATCTTCAAGAGGAAAAAAGAGAGTTTACGAGTAACTTTATTTTACGAGGAGATAAACTTTATATGTTCGCGCCAACGTCTAGTTTTCACTTTATTATATAGTGCTTGTTTGCGTCGAAATGAGCGGAAAAACAAAGAAAAGCGCTATTTTTACTAGTGAGGATATGGAAAATATGTCACTCGTATCCCGGATATAGTATCGTATGAAAACTACGAGTGGCAGATTTTACAGTAAAACACTCATATCCATATAATAGTTATATCTAAGTACGCCCTTGAAGAACACCGTGCATTAATAAATTGTCGAATAAAATTGTTTTTCAAAGTCGCATCTCTCTAATTTTTGGTAGTAAAGATTAAGGAACCATTTCTGCAGTTTTGGTAGAACACCTTTTGATTCAACTTGAGACCGAGGCAAACTTCACTACAAGTGAGCCTGTGTGTTCCAGCAGCATTGACATTTTTTAAGTATGCGCAGGTTAATTTCGGAAGGTAGCTTTGTACGAAACGATTCCGTAATATTCTGGCTAACTGTTCCGAGAAGTCAAGGGGAAAAAGCTATATTACCGTTAGCGAAAAAATGGTCTAAAATCAAACAGGGACAAACTATTAAGACAACGAGGAGTAAAAAATAACACATTTTTGCTGTGATTCATTAAAACCGACACTTAAAGCCCCAACAACAACAACAACTTTATTTTTGTACCCTCCAATTTACATTGCAATTATATAATACTTTGATATAACAAACTTGCAATGTTACTTACAATAATATTATAGATCGTCGGTATTTATAAGGAGAGGGCACTGGCTGTCTGAAATAACTATAAAGCTAAACTGGTCAGACAGCCCCTCTGACCGCCTGCGCACATTAGGAGAAAAATATTGAGCAACAAACTACAAATCATAAATTATGTTTGATTTACCTTTAGTAGTTTTACTTCGGTCTTGGTAAAGTAAAGAAAAGCCCATTTTTGAGAGAAAACCATACAATCGTGCGTAAAGAGATTCAATGGCGAAAGCCCTGCTCGAATGCGCGCCCCAAAACAAAAGTGCAAGGACTTTGTTGAAACTCTGTAGACAAAATAAGTTTTTTTAAGACTAGAAAATCTTTACAATATAAACAATTGAAACTACTCGAGCGCAACCCTGGGACCCTGGTATCAAGGAGGTTGCAATAATAGAGAGCTGTTTCGTTCTTGCTAGATAGTCAGTACTACAAACACAAGTTCTGAGCCGCGAAAACACGAAGTCATTTCACGGCGCTCTGTAATACTAAGTCACTACATAAACTAAAAATCTTTCCTCGAGCCAAGTATCCAAATAGGCGGCGCTTGTCCTGGGTTTCTGTAGTATTAAGCGGGTTAGAGTCTTTGACAGGACACGAGTCCATCACAGCTAGGTGATACCCCTCGTAGAAGCTAGCTGGTACTCGTTTATACAGCTGAGTCGACTAGAACAAGTTGGTTAAAGTGTCTTGCTCAAGGACACAACACAGTGATCTGACCGGGGCTCGAACTCGCGACCCTGGGATTGCGGGTCAAACACGCTAACCGCTCGCCCACTGCGCTTCCTACTACAGAAGCTAAAGATTTTCCAATAAAGCCATTGCAATCAAGATATCAGGGTCTATATCTAACTGGCGCTTTTTTTGGCTGAACAGCTAATAACACCTTTCTTTTATCGGAAGCATGCACTCAACGACTTGGAATGCAGCATGGTAAGATACCAAACAGTTACATTACATCATCCTCTAGATGGGACAACAATCATGGTCCGGACAGGGCACGGCTTAACATCCCCAGACAAGGCAGTCGTGTCGGAGCCTGGTGTGCGCGATACAACAACTACAAGCAGTGGCTTAAGATAGACTTTCATCGCGCTGTTGAGATCAAAAAGATCTTGACGCAAGGCCGGCAGGATGCCCACCAGTGGGTTACAAGATATTGGGTGTTTTACAGCTCGGACGGCGTGAACTGGGCACGATATAACCACAACTCATACCCAAAGGTAGGTCATTAAACGGAGCTGATTGCGATAGAGCTGGTGTGAGTTGAACATACTGGACCTAACTGACCCGATTGTTTCATTTTAAGTCTCACTCACTCACTCACTCAACCCTATAACACTATGAGTCTACAGGTCATGTACAAGTGCTCTCTATTTTCCTCTGTTTCTTGCCAATTTTACAAACTTGTTCGCTCCAAGATTTTCCCGTGGTCTCTAGTTCTTGCTCTGAAGATCTACACCAGTTGGCTCTTGGTCTTACTCTATTTCTTTTTTTATATGGATTCCAATTTAGTGCTTGTCTTCTGATATTCTCTTCTGGTTTGCGCAGTGTTTGGCCAATCCAACCCAATTTGCGGCGTAGAATTTGCACCTCCTCTCTCTTTCCTTATACTTTACCATGGATTCTCGTTTCTGATTTTGTCGGACCACCTGATGAAAGTATGGTTCGCAAGCATTTTAATTCTAATGAAGCGCTATTCACTCTACGGTTTTACTTGTTACTATGGTTGTAATTTTCACATGAGAATGTAAGATTGAATGGCAATTTATGTGACATGAAAGCAAGCTCACTACTCCAAAGCTCCTCCTAAAGTGGTAACAATTGTTACAAGTTGAGCCGAAACCAATTGTGGAATTGCACACAGTTTTGGCACCCTACTGATGAACAGTAACTATTTTGTGTTTTCTATTTCAGCAATATATACAGTTTGTATTTATAAATTCATAGAGGCTGAAAATTGTTCCGTTTAACTGAAAGTGACCATTTGGATGAAATACAACAACTCCAATTTGTGCTATTGCGACAAGTAACCATTATATATTAGACTTGCCAATGCAAAATACTCTTGCCCACAACTCTCGTGATTGGTCAAATGGATCAACTTCTGATCATTCATACATACAAGGTTTTGATTTGATAAAAGTTCACGAGAAAGTATAGAATCGAAGAGAGCGTGTGAGAGTTAGCGGTCGAGTGAACTCTCGCCAGCTTTAAAAAAGCGTTTTAACACTGGCTACTAAAAGTCCTTTCTTTCTTACACTTAGAGAGGTTATGTTGGTGAATTTTGCCATCAAGCACCCATACTCTGCATGTAATTAGTATTTGAGAAGGGCATTCTTCCTTTTCAGTTTGTATGTGTAATGTTGGAGAAATCAACTGAGAGGACTACTCTAGTTTGTAGACGAAAGTTGTAAAATCAAGGCAGGCGTCGTAGGGGAGGGGGGACCGGTATGGGGCAGGGGGAGGGGGGACAGGTATGGGGCAGGGGGAGGGGGTAGCTGCCACCCAGCTGCTCCTCCCCTCAATTCTCTTAGACTTACTACAAATTTTTATTTTTGTTCTCATTCAACAAGACGGAAAGTATAGAAATGATTGACAATCGTCGCCGAAAATTTCGAAATTTATCAATCAAATATACCTTTCAATTTACCCCCAGAGCTAAAATCCACCCCTCCCCTCAAGTCACTACTAGCTTCCACCGGCCCTGAAAATACATAGATACAAAGAAATGTACCTTTTATCTCAAGGTAAAACGGCTGATTTCATTCAAGAGATTTTTTCTTCCATATCAGACCTTTCCCGGAAACTGGAACAGGCACTCGATTCGAACCAACGTTCTCGTTCCTTCCATCAAATGCCGTTACATCAAGATACAACCACGTGGTTGGCGGTCTCATATATCAATGAGAATCGATTTCATTGGCTGCTACAAGAGTAAGTATTGTGAAAGAAGAAATGAATCATTGGGTCTCACGCACTCCCTATATACGCGAAAGCCAAAAGACGAAGCAGCCATGTTTGTGCTCCAAACAAAAGAAATCATTAAAGTTCTTTTGTTCAACATGGCCGCTATGACGTCAGGTGGAACCCGACAAATTATAGGCGGATTTCAGGTGACGTAATGTTTTCAAACAAACCATTTCAAATCTAAACACCTTCGGGACCTTAAACAAAGGAGTCTTTTTTCAAACTAACAATCAAGTAACAGTCGACTCATTAACATCAATGACTGAAACTCGCCTATAGTTGCTAAATCTAGAAACTTAGTATGATATGGATTAATCAAAACGACAAGGAAAAAACGCTAAGAAAAACACAAACACATGTTGACTGTTTCTAGACTGGTGTGATCTTCCATTGGGTATGGAAGACCATCGCATTCCAGGCGGATCCCTTGCTGCGTCCTCGAGTTACAACCACTACCACGGCCCTGATAGGGCGAGGCTCAACCAACGCAACACCAACGGACGAACCGGTGGGTGGTGTGTACGTCACAATAACCACAATCAGTGGCTTCAGATTGATCTTCGATCGATTGCAAACGTGCGAGGCGTGGCTATTCAAGGACGATACGAGGCTTATCAGTGGGTTACACAGTATAGACTCTCATACAGTCGGACGGGACAAAGCTTCAGAACATACAAGGTTTGTTGTTTCTTAAAGTGCTACAAAAGCCATTTTTGGCATTGGTACTTTTATAGCTCTAACGGCTTCTCAAACCTTTCTATTCAACTGTAAATAGATCAGAGTGCTTACCTGACCATTTTTTGTCCGTGAAATAAACTTTCAAAATAGTGCATTCAGTGCGAATAAAATTCAAAGCATACGACGGCGATTTTTGACATCACATGGTTTGCAAGGAATCCAAGCCGCTCTATACTAGCGTTTACAGCACACTAGTGAGCTTTTTTGCTCAAACACTGGGCCATCAGCCACGCAAACTTTGCCATTATCATATGAATTTGACCGGGAAAGTGAGATTGATTTCCCGCTTTTCAAATCATGTGACATCACACACATCTAATGGCGCTAAAATAGGTATTTTGTCTTTCTAAATTTAACGCGAAACTTATTTTTTAAAACTGGTAACAAGTGTCTACGCAGAAATTCTACGAGTCAAACTTTGACTTTACACGTTTAAACTAGTTTGAAAATTCGCTTCAGTAACCCCTTAATACTTTAAGTATTTGGTCCTTAAATTTAATCATACGAATAATTCAACTTCCATTTACTTAATCTTGATAAAAAAAAAACTCAATATTGCAAAGTTTGGAAGCCTGGTGTGGTCAGGAACCCGTATTAATAGTTTCAAAGTACACAAGTTCGGGTTCATTATTTTCCAACAGAATGCCTCTTCTGTGTTTGTATCATCTTTTGAATCAAACTGTTTCATTGCTTTGGCGTGTTCGGCGCTTCGTACTTCCCCACGATTAATTCATGAAGGCGCGAGCAAGAGTTACCGCTTCTTGAGTTCTTCTCACTCCCGAGGGCTAGGGCCGCCTCAAGAATAATTCTAATTAGGTGTCGTCGATTGTCGGAGATTTATGGGTAAAAATGTCCTAAAGTTTTTGGTCCGAAACTAAATGTCCAAAAGTTTAAGATCCCAATATATAATTTTCGTAATTAAAGTAATATTGAAAAACGTTCTCTTGTCGAAGGTTCAAAAATACGAGCTATCGGTTGTCAGACTATAAAACCTACATTTATAAAGTCAAAAGGTGTTAAATAAGAACTCGAAATATGGAATGAAAATGCATAAATTAAAATGTTAAAACGGAAATGCAATTAACAAATTTTTGGCAGATCTTTTTAAAAGGGGTGTGTATTGTTATGGTTGATGATTAAAGTTATCGTTGCATTTTCTGCTGCAGCAGTGTGCAGAGATTCATGTTAAGCTTTGTATTAGCTGGTTTCGACGAATATCAATTGAACCTGCACTCCAAAATTACTTTCTTATAAGTTTAAAAATATCAGTTTAGAATTTCAAAAATGTACTTTTTAAAACGATTTTTTTGTTAAGATTCTGCAAAAATGAATACAGAAAGCACTAGCAATCCCATGTTGCACTGACGTGTTTTGAAAATCTTTAAGTTCTTTGGAGTCTAAAAAGTATGTTGCCTTGGCATTACGTTTTCCAAATAATTATTGATTGGAGTTTTGGTCCTGTTGTCTTTCTGATTATTTCTCTACCCTTACAGACCCTTAGTGGAAGCAGAAACCGACAAATCGTCGTGTTTCACAAGGTCTCCTTCCGAGCTCGTTATGTTCGCTTCAACCCGCGAGGCTGGAGAAGCCGCAGTTGCATGAGAGTTGAGCTGTATGGCTGTTTGGTTGGCGGTAAGTACCTCGATAGTTGTATGAGAGTTGAGCTGTATGGCTGCTTGGTAAGCGGTATGTACCTCTGTAGTTGAATGAGAGTTGAGCTGTATGGATGCTTGGTTGGCGGTAAGCACCTCTATAGTTGAATGAGATTTGAGTTGTATGGCTGCTTGGTTCGCGGTAAGTACCTCTATAACTAGTTGTATCAGAGTTGAGCTGTATGGCTGCTTGGTTGGCAGTAAGTACCTCTATAGTTGAAAGATAGTTGAGCTGTATGGCTGCTTAGTTGGCGGTAAGTACCTCTATAGTTGAATGAGACCTAATTAAGATTGTCGATCAACGGCAAATGTAGTTTTCCAAATCCTTTTTTTTTTCATATTGCTCATCCGTCAATTCTTCCAGCTACTCGCTGCAACAAGCCAGTTGGGGTCCAAAATGGCCGAATCAAAAACACCGCCATAATGGCTAGTTCCGAGTACTCCAAGAACCACTATTCAGCTCGAGAGGGGCGGTTACACGGTCCTAGATGTTGGTTATCAAGACATACCAACCACAATCAGTGGCTCCAGGTTGATTTAGGGCGACCTTACAAAGTTTGCAAGATTACAACACAAGGGCGTGCTAATGCTGATCAATGGGTGACAGCTTATCAAATCGGCTACAGCCAAAAAGGATATCGATTTGTCATTTACCAAAATGTTTGGGGTGGAATTAAGGTGAGTAGCATAACAGCAGAATAATGCAAAAACAACAAGTGAGCAAACCTCAGTGTGTAAATCTCATTAATTATATCTATCTTGAAATCACCTTGCAATTGCATGCGTGCCCTCTCTTGGTCTTGTAATTCCAATCTTTGAACAGCCAATCACAGTACAGGGAAAATTACAACAGCCAATCAGAATGAAAGAAAATATTATATGCAAATGAAAACAAGGAAAATGAGTTTAAATTGAGCTCACAGAACTAATTTCAGTATGGAAATAAATCTTAAAAAGTTGGCTAAGAAAGCGGAACAAAGACTGACTCAAATTTTTAACGGTTCAAATTTTGTATAATGAATTACCAATAATTCCCATCTGACAACTGGACATAGTCCTCTGGTCCATGCCGGCAAAATATCTATTTCTGCCAATTTTACAAGGCTCAATTGACAGAAATATCACGATTATAACCTAACCTACCTCCAAACTATCCAAGTCATATTTACTGACGATGCAGCACCATACGAAGTTCAGTGTGAATCTGTCATTTCAGTATTAACTTCGTGCTAAGTTCGACATTTCTGTCTTGTTACTCTTTCTACGTACTTCATAAAAATACATCTTTATAAAAGTTATAAAAGCTACGATATGTTGAGCATTTATATAGCGCCTTTTTCCATGTGTATATGATCAAAGGCGCTCAACAATGATTTACAGTTGACTTGGTATTGAGGGTCTTAGATAGCCCGCTATATACGGCTCACACTGATTATATTCACTAAGAGTCGGCCTTAGTTAGTAGTAGACAGACAACGACACCAGGATCGCTCTACTCTTTTTCGACAAGTGTTGTGGTTTCTTTTAAGTCCCCCGATAAGAGATCGAGAGACTGGGCCTACGGTTTAACGTCCTTATCCGAGAAGACACGAAGATCTAACCGTTTGAAGATGTTAGAGCAAAGGCAGCACCTTCTCCTCAGTTATTTTAAGACCCTAAGTGAAGGTCCGGCACCGGGAATCGAACGCGGGCCTCCCGCACGAAAGACTGGCGCCTTACCAACTAGGCTAACCAGGCGGCGGTACAATCTTGTACATAAATCTAACGCTAAGCAACTTAAATTAATCATTTCAATTCATAGCTTGAATTTCCCGCGTACAGCCAGTTTGAAATGTGACGTGTTTGCTTGTAGTACCAGACCACTCTCGTTCATCACGTGGTGACTGGCACTGTAACACGGATAGGAACTTTAAAAGATTTTACTGCATATGTCTATTCGTACATTTCATTTGAAACTGTTAGTTTAAACTATACTTCATCCTCTGGTTTTCTTGTAGCAATTTAGTGGCAACAACGACCGACTGTCTTTATGGTCCAACACGTTCGCTCCTCCGATCCATGCAAGGTACATTCGTCTTTACCCAAGAGGCTGGCGGTCAAGGATTGCACTCAGGATGGAGCTGTACGGAGTTCCAAGGCGTAAGTAGCTTTCCAACCATCCGGCTTTATTTGTAATACGCTTCATCAGTGGGAGGGGGTAGGTGGGTTGTTCTAGACATAAGATTTAAGTAACTTACCATCCTTCCGTCACTAATGACTAATTATACATTTCACCAAGGGGTAGGGGGTAGGCGGGTTGTTCTAGATCATAAGATTTAAGCAACTTACCATGCTTCCGTCACGAGTTACTAGTTATACGTTTCACCAAGGGGGAGGGGGTAGGTGGGTTGGTCTAGACATAAGATTTAAGCAACTTAACTTCCCTCCGTCTCTAATTTTTCAATGTGTTTTATTAATAATTCGTTTCACCAATTGGGAGGGGGTAGGTTTGGCTGTTCTCTGTCATTGATTACTAATTATATGTTTCACCGAGGGGGAGGGCGTTGTTCTAAACATAATATGTAAGTAACTATCCTCCCTTCCGTCTCCAATTTTTCAACGTTTTTCATTAACAATACGTTTCACGAAAGGGGAGGGGGTAGGGGCTGTTTTACACATCAAAAAGCCTACCTAGGTACCTCTTCTTAGGCTCCTAAAGGTATATTGTCTTGATCTTGAGTGGAAAACCTTGTTGTATTAGATGGAATGGGAAGGGGTTAGGTGAATGCAACTTTAAATAAGACACATGTGAAGAAGAATAAAACCAAATTGCATATTCTCACGAATCCTCCAATCTGGTTAGCTAACAAGCCTTCCTAGCTATTAAGCAATTACTAGAATATGGCAAAAGAGCGGTGTTTCAAGTAAAGACCTGGTGAAATAGAAATTGATAAAAACTTGGTTCAAGTTGTAGATAGTACGCCATAGATAAGAATGCTTATTCACGTTATCTTTGGTCGCGCGCCCCGTTACCAACTTTAATTTCTATTTAGAGAGAGATTTGACGACAGAATGATAGCAGCAACAATAAACAACAGCAGCAGAAATTATAATATTAATACTCATTTATGATAATGATAATAACAATTATAATAATAGGCATAATATTAATAATAGTAACAATGTTAACGGTAAAGAAAATTATAACGAAGCAATAATGACTTAAAGTCAACACAAAACGAATCTTGAGCAACCAGATCGTTGCTCAGATTAAACACAAATACAAACCGAAACAAGAAAATAGACATCAAACTGAAACCAAATGTGAACACATACAAAAACTTCATTATAAAAAAGCACCTTGTGCACTGAAACGTCCGATAGTAAGAAAACACAAATTGTTAGCAATTGTACTTACTGGTGCGATTCTGTATCTGTGTAGCTCGATGTGACTCGCCCCTCGGTCTAGAGGATGGTAGAATCCACAAGTATTTCATAAAGGCATCTTCCTATTCTTGCCAACCGTTTTATGGAAGGCTGCATTACAGGAGCCAGGCTTGGTGCGCCAGATACAACAACAGAATGCAATGGTTTCAGGTAAATACTTATTTAGCTTGTGCCAGCTTACATTCACTTCAAGACCGGTTTTAGGGGAGACGCTATAGTGAAGAAGACAAAATCAACTTTAACACCAATTAAAGAGAGACTACAATGAACCATTTTATAATATGCACTTATATTATAAGACCGGTTTCAAGGGGCACTTTATAATTTACCAGATTAAATTCGTTTTGATATTGCATTGGTCTCCGAGGAGATTCAATAGTATACCAGATTTCATTCAATTAACTAACGTGTCTTAGAGGAAAACCTATATTGTGCAAGCTTACATTTACTTATAAGACCGGTTTTCTCTTATGGCTTTAAAATGTCAGCTTACAGTGACTTTGCTGAATGAAGCTATAGTGCCGCTTTCATTTAAATGTATATAACAAAACAAATCAGGATATTAATCTAAGAAGAGGTGAATGAAAACAAAAATGAAAAACGAAATAAAACAATACATAAGTAAATGAGTAAGAAAAAATGTTAGAAATTTTTTTCAAAACCATTCCACAAATTGAAACAAATTCATACTTTCATCTGGTGAGCACAGCATAAAGGATATTTTTCTTTCATTCTTTTAAAGGTTGACTTTGAAGGCCGGGCAAAAATTACTAGGGTGCAGACTCAAGGTCGCTACAACGCTGACCAATGGGTAACGAGTTACAAGATTGCCTACAGTCACAATGGACGCAAATTCTATTGGTACAACGAAGGCCGGGGAACTAAGGTTTGTAGAGTTGCACACCAACTTGAAACTTGAAACTAGTTCTTCAGTTGTTCATAAAAAATCAAAACAAAGAAGGTTCGATTGTACTTATTGTGTTTAAAACATCCTAAAATGACTTACAATAACAACTTCAGTCTACCGTTAAAATACTTTGTCTGTAGACTAAGACGCAAAGCGCTATTTGATGTGTTTTCAAATATGTGAAAATGTGAATTAAAGATGTATACAAAGCTTTATAAACGTTTTCGGTGAGAAACCATTATCAGGAAACCGCCCGAAAAAACGTACGGAATCTTTTATAAAACATTTTATATCAGTGCCTTGTTGTATATTTGAGACGACTCAAATATACGAAAGCAATAAAGTATTGTATTAACATGCAGTCGGTTGAATTGAAATCAAATCTCTGGTTAACTTAATCATGAACTTGTAAATCATCAATGATAACGAGCGAAAAAATGGTTTACTCACTGCTTTTCTTGTCAGGTTTTATGCTCTTTTGGAAAACTTTCTTTCAAACAAATACCCAAAATTCTTAGTTCTTATCAATCTCGTTTCCTGAGCTTACATTGGGTGGGCTCGGGCCTCGTCCAAAGTTTGTTACGTTTTGACTCGCTTTTACGCTTTCTTGGTCTTAATTGGTTTGAAGATTCTCTTGAAGAGCGAGTGAAGTTCTTAAAGGTACGTTAAAAGACTTTACCGTATTGCTTCATTCGTTTACGTTACGTTTTCTTCGCTGTAACGATCATGGGTAGTTTTGCTTACTTAAACGCAAACACAAATTTAGAACTGAGCAAATATAATCACGAACCCAAACCCAAAGATGACATAAAGACTTCGTTTTAAATGACGCCTTTTTTGTTTTAATTGATTATTAAATATAAATTCTTCAAAACTGAAAGCTTTCTTTTCTACACTTTACTCTTTAGGTGTTCCGAGGCAACTGGGAGCGAAACCACGTGGTTACCAACAAACTTGCTCGACCAATTGCAGCTCGTTATATCCGTATTTACCCCGTAACCTGGAGATCACATATTTCAATGAGAGTGGAGTTTTACGGATGTACCATCGGTAAGAAAATAGCACGTAGCACTAAAACACGTATAGTTAAGAATTTGCTTGGTTCGGTAAAAGTTTTTAACTGTAAGAGTTTTGAAGGCTTTTGACTTTTAACTAATGACATCTGTACCTTTCGCGTTTAGGTCAAGACGAAAACCTTTCGACGAGCATCAGTTTCTGTTTAAATTTAAAAACTTATGAAACAAATAAATTAAGTAAATTTATTAGTGATTCACATCATTCAAAAGACGGCATCCTAAAGAAACGATCGATCCTTACGCAATAAGGTTTTAATTCAATGTCACATCGGAATCATGTTTTACAAACACAAGTATAGCTTTTGAAGGGGGGTTATAGTTAAAAGCCTTTTTTCGGCGACTTTTAATTTAGTGATATTTTTGGTAAAATCACCGTCCATACTTTGAAAAACTATTTAAGCTTTCTTATAGGTTGGTAGTTCAAACATAAAAAGGAAGCATCTAGAATATTTTTAGATTTCTTGGATGAGTTTTTAAAACAAAAAAACTTTTAAAAACTTTTTTCTTAAAAGTTTTAAACTTTAGTGGGGGAGAGATTGGTAGTTTTAAAGAGAAACTTTGTTATTGGGGACTTTGACACTCGACTAGTTGTTTAGTGTGGAAATAAAATTGTTGTTGCTAGATTAGCTTGAAAATTAACATTTAAGTTAATAGTTGATAAAAAAATCGAAAATTGTAACCGAACCATAGCTACACTTGCGCATGGTCAAGAGGGACGGTTTGGACTGTAACTCCCCCTTTATAGCCACAATATTTCGATTATGTTTATAGTTATCTGAGTTTTTTCTAGCTGTTATAGCCAACTAATATATTTCAAGAAAGTGTAAACAAAAAATAAAAAAAGTGGATGAGAAAACAGGCTTACATCTTGAGCAAACCGCTTTTCAGGACCGCGTTGTGACAAACCGTTCGGCATGCGTAGCCGTCGCATTTCAAACGCGCAAATGACGGCGTCCTCTTCGTGGGACGCCAACCACGGACCCCACCTTGCGCGATTACACATCCAGCGTCAAGGCCGCTTTATGGGAGGATGGACTGCAAAGCAAAACAATCGATACCAGTGGCTTCAGGTTGACCTGAGGCGTAACGCAAGAGTGACGGAGATTGCAACTCAAGGGCGTGCTGACGTTGACTATTGGGTCACGCAATACTACCTCAAGTTCAGTATGGACGCAGCTCATTTCGCGGAATACAAAATAAGCAACTCGCGTAAAGTAAGTTAATGATGATGTTGCAAGATTAGTATGTTTAGTGGTTTCGTATGCGTCCACGACCTTTACCATTTAACATCAAACCAGCTACGGTTGGATTTTGTTCGATTAAGCGAGGATTTCGAATTTATCCGAATTTTGCTCAAAATGACATTTTTCATATTTCAATAAAGATATCTTGGTCTTTTAGTTCTGTATTGTATTTTATGATAACATGTGTCCCCCAGGCTACATGGTTTGACAACTCATATGGTTATTATTTCTGTTGTAGTAATTATTATTATTTTTATTATTATTATTATTATTACTATTATTATTATTATTATTATTGTCATTACTACAACAATAAAAGTGATTGTAGTGATTTGACATATCGACGTCTCGCTCGTCGATTTTATAAGATATACTGAACTTTGCATCATAGAAAGCGTTCGTTTTGGCCTTTTCCGGAATAGGAGTACATGAAATAAAAGTTTGTCTAATTCGTGTGGCAGTTTTTGTTGCTAGGTTACGAATAAAACATTTGTTAGTGACAAAACCTTTTGAATTTTTAATTTGAGATGTATATTTTATTGCTCTGACAATCTGAAGAAATTTCAAAGTTTTATTTTTAATCCAGAATAATCGGAATAGGCCCAGACGAACCGGCCCGTAATTATGAAGAAGTTTCCTGAGGCAATAAATGCTTAATATAGTTGTAAACTTTTTATCGTTGTTATTATTATTATTATTATTATTATTATTATTATTATTGTTATTTTGTTACTGAGTCTATTATCTATTTTCCATCTAGTACTTTACCGGAAACCGGGATCGCCACACAGTTGTAAGGCAGCGACTGTTCCCAAGGATCAGAGCTCGATACATCCGTATTTACCCTTGGGGCTGGCGCAGCAGGATCGCCATGAGAGTTGAGATCTACGGCTGTACTCAGAGTAAGTTACGAGACAACACGAATATGCCGCTCTCACATTAAAGGACGGACAACTCGTCTGATGATTCGTTCGTCGTAGTGTAAAAGGGGGACGAACAAATTGTCTTATGTTGGCCGTCATAAATCCATTTCATTCCCCCCGGACAGGACACTACTCTAACGCAGGTTAGCCCCGAGCACAGCTGGAACTCATTTTCACAGCTGAATCGACTAGAACAAGTCGGTTTAAGTGTCTTGTTCAAGGACTCAACACAGTGGTCTGAACGGGGCTCAAACTCAAGTCGAACACGCTAACCGCTCGGCCATTGCACCGCCACACTATAAACACTAAGACTCATAATCGCTAATAGATATCATAACAGAAACGAATTGGTTTAAGAACAAAACAAGTTTGTTATCGCCATTGCTGCCTACCAGTGTTGCGGCCCATTAAGAGCTCGCGTCCATCTTCTTGCTTCAATCAAGCCATAGTTCTCATATACGGACTGGTTAGGAACCATATTTGCATGTCTTTGTTCGCCTTTTTATTTTGTTTTCTGATCTTGACCCTGCACAAAACACAAAAGGTTTTGAAATGCAGATCAATAAGTATCCAGTCAAAACATTCTCACTAACACCCGAAACAAAAAATGTGGACGGCCACGGTTCGTTCAACATAAATACAAGCATCGATGCAGAGTTTTTTTTTCTCCCTTTTGGGGTTTGCCGCCTTTCCTAAACAGTCCATATATATTAACTAAGATCAAGCAAGTTGAGCTTTTTACTAATTTACCGTTTTTGAACAGGTTAAGGTCGTTTAACCCTAACATGTCTAAAAATGTCATGTTTTTCAACACTCGTGGTTGTATAATGCCCCTTGGTTTGAGAAAAGGTTAAGATCGTTTTAGCCTAAAGGCTTCTAAAATTTCGTATTCTTCAACGTAGGTGGTTGTACCATGCCCCTGGGTTTGGAAGAAAAACGTATCCGGAATGGTCAGATGACTGCCTCGTCCCAGTACTCAGGTTTGTTCTCGTACTACGGTCGGCTAAACTGGCCCTATGCCTGGTGTGTCTACCATCAGAACCTCAACCAGTACCTCCAGATCAAGTTTCCTTCGGTGACCAAAATTTCTGGCATAGCCACCCAAGGTCGAGGAAATTCCAATCAGTATGTAAAAAAGTACTTGATATCCTACAGCAAAGATGGCAGCAAATTCCTATATTACAAGGAAGGCGGCCGAGTGAAGGTATACAGCGATTGTTAGGACTAGCAATAGGAAGTTTAAGCAAAGACGGCAAAATCGATGACGACGGCTTCCAAATAACACCTTTTTTGATCAGGTCTTGCTTGCTTTCCCTCTCTTTTGTTCTAGAAAAAGATTAAAGCTCCCTGCATAAAGATAAAAGACGATTGAGAATTTTTTTCTGCTTATTATTTTTGTGGTCGTAAAAACTCCAAAATTAAGCTTTTCATATTGTAACTTTGATAGCAACGGCATGCAGGTGACCAGCACGGTGCATTCCAACGTGCAGTTATTATATTCATTAATTTCCTCTGCCTTCGTCGTCACCGTTGCCGTCCTCGTTAAGCTCCCTAATAACAACGATAGTACTGAATAACAATAATAGTTATAATAATAACAAGGATAATAATTACAACAAGAAATTAATACAATTCTTTTATGATTTTGCCTCTGATGTGTTTCCATAGCTCCGTGGTAGATCTTCCGACTAGTGTACGGAAGATCACGGGTTCGGCTTCAATCAGGAGCTCGGTTTTTCCGATTTCTGTCTCCGCAAAATTTCATGTTTCTTAATGATTAAATGATGATAATGGTGAAAAGTAGGAACAGTCATTATTCTTCACCCTCGAAGAAAAGAGTACATTATCCTAAGAGTTCATCTAAAAGGAAGTTGTAATGTTTTGTGTAGATACAGAAGCTGTCGTTCAGTTTGTTAGATTTGGGGAGAAATTGTTATTTCGGTTATTCTGCGTTTCTCTACCCCATTTCCGCGCAGTAAGAATTTTGAACGTTGAATTTTGAAGTACCCTTAACGGAGAAGTTGCAGAAAGAGGGGAAAAATTGAACTTTGTCTGTTTCCATGCTTATCAAAGTTCGACACTATTCTTACCTTTATGGACAAATGACTAAGGGTTTAGGGCATTGTTATTTTTCCTTTCTTTTTCAAATGTTTGTTATGTCGTATTTTATCATTTCTGCGAACAAGTGAGAACATCAAATAATCTTTCTTTGCCTAGATGTTCAATGGAAATACCGACCGAAATACAGCCGAGTTCCGGGACTTTGCCGGTCGTATTCACGCCAAGGTGCTCCGAATTCACCCCAGGCAGTGGTATAGCCGTGCTTGCATGAGAGTGGAGGTGTTTGGGTGTCCAGGTGAGATCTACATGGTTGATCTTCTGTGTCATAGATATAAGTGTTTTACTGTAAAATACGCCACTCATGAATTTATACTAGACTGCATCTGGGATAAGAGTGACATATTTTCCATATCTTCACCAGATTTTGATTAAGTATCTTTGTACTTATTTTTTATCATACTGAAATTTTTCATCCATCAAGTGTACAAACATAAGAGATATCATAAATAAGTCACTTACTGAAAATAAGAATAATTGAAACATAAACTACTTTGCGACCGTAACATTCGGCCTTCATCAGGTTATTGATAGTCACGTGACCTAACTTGGTCACGGGACAGGCGGCGAGGAAGTGGCCTGAGGACCTGGTTCGAGGTGGACGAAAGCTTAGATAACGTGACCATCAAAAGCCTGATGAAGGCCGTAAGTTACGCTCGCAACGTAGTTAATATTTTGTTATTCCAGTAAGTTGCTTCTTTATGATATTAGCTTTTTTTTCATGTTGGCCTTTGTTCCATCTTTAACAAGAGAATGTTGTTGTCTTCCAGCTGGTCAGTGCAATAAGGCATTAGGCCTGCAGAGTGGTCGTATAAAGAACAGCCAGATCACTGTATCCTCGGAGTACAACGCACAATGGGGAGGACAAAATGGCCGTCTCCGCAAAGGACCCCGTTGCTGGCTGAGTAGGGTCACAAACCACTATCAGTGGTTCCAAGTGGACTTCCAGCGACCAACGAAGGTCATTAAGATTGCAACACAAGGACGAAAGGATGCTAACCAATGGGTCACGCGATATCAATTAGAATACAGTCAGGACAACGTTCATTGGACACTGTACAGGCAGCTGAGTCAGGATAAGGTATTCATATTCATCCTTTGAAAGTTTAAGTGAAGTTTTGTTGACGGAGTCTCGATCTTGGCCATCGTGGTAGGTTGTATCATGTTCTAACCGTTGGTCTTCTTTTTCACGTTTTCTGTAGTTTCTTATTTCCTGTCTTCTTCAAAACCTTTCGGCAGTCCTGCCTTCTCCAGGTGAATATCTGACAGTGTAGGGCTGCCGAAAGCTCTTGAAGAAGACTGGAAGATGATAAGCCTGTCAGCGCATTCATAATATTATCTACCCTGTTTATACTATTCACATCAGCGTGCCTAAGCCTATTGATTACAAAGGTTTATCGAATAAGCCCAATATTTAAATATCTAAAACAAAAGAAGAGCAGGCACAAAGTGTTAGAGCCATGGAAAAACCTATTCATAACTACACCTTTAATTTGTAGTACTTCCAAGCTAACAGAGATCGAACGAGCGTGAAAGGTAACGCCCTCAATCCAGCAATCCTGGCCCGCTTTGTGCGTATCAAGCCAAGGGGCTGGTACAGCCGTATCGCCATGAGAGCAGAGTTTTACGGCTGTAACGCAGGTACGGAACTACGCATGCTACTATAACCTCAATAAAACTTTTACAAGGTTTACAAAAAGCAAAGAATTATGTCGGAGTATACAGTATGTTGCGCTGTACACTCTTTTTTAAAAGAATATACTTTATAAGAATATTTAGGCTGAAACTGGCCAAATTGTAAGAATATTTCAAGAATAATGCTGAGGTTAATATAATTTTGCATGCTTAAAATAAATATGTCCATAGAATTCATGACCTATCTATGCCAATGGCAGTGACACTAAAAATATTTGTAAGAATATTTTCAGCCTAAAATCTGCCAAAAAGTAGGATACCCAGCCTCAATTCGAAAAACAATATTCTTATACAAAAAAAAATAGGATGTTCTAACTAAGAATTATATACTTGGTATTCCACTTCAGACAAATGCGACATGCCTCTTGGAATGATGGACAAGCGTATAACCAGACTTCATGCTCGAGCCTCCTCCATGTACAGTTACACCTACGGACCATGGAGGGCGCGGCTGCAGCAGAGGAACACGGGCGGCGGTGGAGCTTGGGTATCGAAATACAACAACCAAAACCAGTGGATACAAATTGACCTCGAGACTTTGGCAACAGTCAAGCGAATAGCTACACAGGGTCGATATGAGGCTAACCAATGGGTCAAAATGTACAAGGTTTCCTACAGTATAAACGGCATGAGGTTTTACCCTTACCGTGAAAATGGAAAAGTTAGGGTAAGATCAGTGACTTATTTTGGCAATGTTAGCTTTTCTAAGCTGTCGTGTGCTATGTCGTACCGTGTCGTGTTGTGCTTTGTTGTGTCGTGTAGTGGTTTTGCCGTGTCGTGTTGTGTTGTCCTCTGTCATGTCGTGTTGTGCCGTGTGGTGCCGTGTCGTATGGTGCTTTGTGGTGTCGTGTCTTGTTGTGTTGTGCCGTGTGGTGTCGTGTTGAGTTGTGCTTTGTCGTGTCTTGTCGTGTTGTGCCATGTGATGTCGTGTTGAGTTGTGCTTTGTCGTATCATGTTGTGCTGCGCCTTGTCGTGTTGTGCATTACTTTTATATCGACGTAGTAAGTTTTCTGTTAATTAATTATACTGCTTCTTTGATGGTGAATTCTTTTATACGAGATAAATGCGTATATTATACTAAATAAAGACTCCAAAAACCAAACAAGTGGTTAGCCAAGAGGGTTTGTGAACGATATGACTTTTCCAGTTCTGACTAACTCGCCGCGCTGGCCTCCTTTGGAGAAGTGGGAGCAAAAGAATGAATGACATTTCGGGCCGATAGACACAATACCTTCAAACTTACAGTTAGCTTTTGACGTAACTCAAGAGAACTGACAAGTCTTGATATTAAGAGAGGAGAAAATGCTAACAAAAACTTGTTGTGTGCTAAAATTTTTCCTTAATTCTATAGATTTTCCAAGGAAACACTGAAAGAAACTTTGTTGTCTTCAACCGCTTTAACCGGCCATTCAGAGCGCGCTACGTGCGAGTTCATCCATACAGGTGGTATTCGCACATCTCTATGAGACTGGAGCTTTATGGGTGCAGACTGAGTAAGTAGCACCGAATCTAAGGTCAACCTGAGCATCGTAGTCATCTTTATGTAAAGCCAATTTTCTTATAGTGGCTGGTTTACTTGTAATTATGCCAATTAACTTCGAAGTGCTCTGGATTCATTTTGTGCTCTTTTCTAAGGTTCAATACTTAGAATGTCTTCTTTGTCCACACGTTCAGCGTATGGGCACTAAGGGGATTGAATTAAAAAACACACACTCGTACATTAAATAATATGTTCTAAACTGCTCTGTTATTCTTGTTGCTTGGAGCCTGAAAATGCTATGCACATGCACAATTACCTATTTGTATGTAGGGGGATTGTATCACCGGCATATTTCATTCTGGCAATGCAAAGGCAAAGTTTGATCTAAAAAGCTTCCTGAGCCTAAACAGTATCGTCATTGCAATCACAACATTCTTATTACCAAAATATTGTTACTGAAAGTGCTCGCTTTTGTACATATAAGGCCCAATGTGCAACCGACCAATGGGAATCGAGAAAGGACGAATCCGCAACTCCCAGATTACTTCATCTAGTGATTGGAACAATCGCCATGCTTCTTACCTGGCAAGACTTCACAGGAAGAAATCAAGAGGCCTCTTGGGAGGTTGGTCCGCTGGGGCTAACAACTATGCGCAATGGCTGATGGTTAACTTTGGCAATGCCGCAAAGATTGTGCGTGTTGCTACGCAAGGTAGACAGGACGTTGACCAGTGGGTGACGTCATACTACCTGTCTTACAGTGTTGATTGCGTTGACTTTCTCTATTATCGGTACCGTGGAAGTTATAAGGTGAGAAAGTTTGTCCTTTAATTATAAAAATTACTATTTCCTCATATGTGATTGTTGCACTAACAGATAGGTTTTACACTAATTAATCTGCAAAATTGTAATCGAACAGTGTATTCGGACAGTTGGCTGTAATTGGACACCTGTAATCGGACAGTTACATGAGCCAATTATATGAAGTCCTTTCAGCTAAATCCACCAATCACAACATTGATTCCTGTCACGATGGCAATTTAATAACCCTTCAAAGCAGAGGCTTTTTCGAAAGGGAGGATTTCAAAACTTAAGACAAATATTAAATGATAAATTGCAAATAAAAACTAATTTTTGTTTTTCTGTATTTGTAATGATTCACGGTGTTCCGATTTTTTTAGTCGCTTGTATGATTACAGACTGAATTAGACTTAACTCAGTCCTATTTCCATTACATTTTTTTACTATAACTTGCATATCTTTTGAGCTAGCTTGCGTTTCCTCACAAAAGTAATCCAAAACCCAATTTTCTCGAATAAACCCACACTCTGTTGCAAGCGCCTCTTATTTCCTTCAATAAAGGAATTTTAGATTTAGATTTATGGATATTACGGATACTACTAATTTGAAACTAAGGCTGCAAACCTTAAGTAAATTCAAAACCTATTTTATTCATCTCAAGCCTTTTATTCCGATTTGCTCACATACCTGACTTACAGCTTTTGCCAATGAAAATAAGTTTCCTTATATTTCACATTAAAATTTGATTCACCTACTAAGACACCAAATTCATAAACGCCCCTTTCAAACCAAAGTTATCCAGAGACCTCTCGTAAATAAAAACTATAATAAGGACGGGTGGTAGAAGTAGCTTAGTAAAATCTTTCTCTAATCTCTTTCCAAAACTTTGATTTCAGACATTCCCAGGCAACAGCGACAGGAACACTGTAAGGTCACATGCGCTTATTCCACCTCTACGTGCCCAGTGCGTGCGCATACATCCACGCGGCTACCGCAGCCACATGTCAATGAGAATTGAATTCTACGGCTGTAGCCTCAGTGAGTTGAACTTGCTTTTCTTCTTTCAACACCAGCAAGTTAATCAGCATCTAACTTCTCCTTGCATAGCTCGTAGAATATAGGAAATTTAGTACTGAAAAAAGTGGAATGATCAAACATGGCAAATTACTTAAGAAAAAAAGTTGAACACTCCTAAATTGAAAACCAGAAAAGTGTCAGTTTTAGTGTGGAGTACATAGTATAATAGTTAACTTCCATTTTTCCAAAATAAGAAACTAAGTAAAATTTAAAGGCTGATTTATAATCCTTTAAAAATGATGATTTGCAATTTACTGTTTTCTTGCAGTTTTCTAAAATTCAAACTTGAATTTTAGATTACTGCAAGAGATTTTAGGCCAAATTAGGATCTTACAAAACAAATTAACATATAGATAAGTGGTTCTTTACTAAATAAATCCTTTCTCCAGCTGCGTCGACTGAAAGAAGTCGGGTAATGTGTCTTGCTCAAGGACACAACACAGTGGTCTGACCGGGGGCTCCAATTCGCGACCCTAGGATTACGAGTCGAGCACGCTTACCTCCCGGCCACTGCGCTGCTGACGTGGTTCTTAACTAGTTAACTAAAATCACTGCCGCTCTCTAGGTCGCTGTAAGTTGCCGTTGGGTACTGAGGACCGTCGCATCCCAGATGGTTCATTTTCTGCGTCCAGTTGGTATGACTACCGTCACGGTCCAGAGCGTGCAAGACTAAACCAGCCATCCGGGAATGGCAAGTACGGCGCTTGGGTTGCACGTCACAGGAACAACAATCAGTGGCTACAGATCGACATCGGACGAGTAACAAAAGTTAGCGGGATAGAAACACAGGGGCGATACGATGCGCACCAGTATGTGAAGAAGTATGTCGTGTCATACAGTACCAACTGCAAGAGGTTTTATCAATATAAGGAATATGGGCGAGTGAGGGTGAGTGACGTCAGATGTGACGTCATGTGTGTAATTTATCTTGATGGACCAAAATAATGTCTCTAGTTTTGTTTTAATATACCTTTTTTTGTTAACACATAGCCATATTGATAATCACAAATCAGATGTAACCCCGCTTAAACTGTTTATGTTTTGCTTTTAACATTGCCATTGGGTTTTAAACACTTAAAATCAAAAGAGACATGTTCTATTTCTAGCACCTCTTTTGTGTTACCCTTTTCTATTTTTTTTTTTGATTGACCAAAATCGTGTCTTTAGTTTTGTTTTTATGTAGTTTTTTGATAACACTTAGGCCATATTCCTAAACAAAAACCAGAGATAAGTTCGCTTTATCTGTTTATGTTTTGTTTTTAACATTGCAATTGGGTAAACACTCGAAAATCCTAAAAGAGCCGTGTTCCTTTTCTAGCACGGTTTGTTAAGAAACAAACTTGAAGTTACCCTTGCTTTCGTTCAAATGAAAAAAAGTAGGGCAATGTTTTTGGCTACACAACTTCTCTTTTGCGTTTAAATATATATACTGCGTAACAAAATTGTTCAGAAAATCACTTGCTCTTTTTCTCATACCTTAACATTCTTAATGTGATTTTTGTTGGTTTTCTGTCTTTTCAGATGTTTGAAGGCAATTTCGATAGGCACACAGGAGTCTTCTATAATTTCAGACCCACGTTGACTGCTCGTTGTGTCCGCATTCATCCCAAAGCCTACTATAGCTACGTAGCTATGAGAGTAGAGCTCTATGGATGTGTCTCAAGTAAGTAATAAGTCTTACAATCACAAACCTGGACAAAACATATAAATATAGTATAGCAGCTTTTTTCAACGGATCTATAGACTTTAATGAATATCGATTTTATTTCACCAGTAATGCTGGCAAATATATAAATCGAGTTTTTTGAATTTTGAAAATGAAAACAAAACTTAAATATTAGTGGATAACTTTGCTATAACTGTTCTTTGCAATACATTTTTTGGAAAACGGAGAGAACACTTGCTGCTTGTTAAGTCAAGATAGAACAGCTTTAGCTAAGCAGAAATATGAAGTTAGTATAAAAAGTTAAACACGTTGGAGCCTTTTTTAAACGTAAAATAAAACCCTTATTATACTACCAAAACTTCAGTCTTGCACGGTAATGTGCAACTCTTTGTGCTTGTAATTTGTGGTGAAAAAAGTAAGCTTTAACTTGAAGGAAATGTGCGGTTTTTATGCTATTTATATTGATTTGGTATTTATAACCATATTTATACAGGGTGCATTCTCACTTGAGTGATTTTTGGAAAGGCCCTGTCCCGGGGGCCAAGTTAAAATGAAAGTTACAAACAGTTAAAAATGTATATTAAGATTAAGTAAAACATCTAAAACATCTATTAGAATTACAAAAATAATCATCTATTTAAAAAATCAAAGTTCAGTATCAATATTCACTGAAAAATTTGTCAAGATAGAACAGCTTTAGTAAGCAAAAATATAAAGATATTATAAAAAGTTATACACGTTGGAGCTTTTTAAAACGTCAAAACAAAACACTTATTACCGAAACTTCAGTCTATGCTAAAAGCCAGCCATAAAATATTAGTGACAATAATAATAATAATAATATCAATAATAATAATAATAATAATAATAATAATAATAATAAACTTAATAATAGTTAATAACTTAATAAGAATAATATTGGTATTAGAAATGCTAATAATACCTGTAGAAAATATTAGTAACGCCTATTGTAATAGCAACAAAAAACAAACAAAACCACAGTTTACACAATTGTTTGTGCTCTTGTAGATTATGGCATTAACAAGATTTATTTGTGGACCCTTTTATCACTTCTAAGATAATCCTGATCATTGTTTTAAATCAATGTTAAGAAGCAGGTAATAGTAACTAACAGACATGTTGCCTTCTGTACAGGGAGCCTTTGTAGCCGAGCTCTTGGAATGCAACGCGGTTTGATCAAGAACAGTCAAATCAGAGCTTCGTCTGAGATGAACAGTCGTACCACCGCTGCCCACTTTGGACGTCTTCGCCGTGTTCAGCGAAGAGGATGGGCCTCGGCTTGGTGTCCAAAACACAACAACCACAACCAGTGGTTACAGGTGGACCTAGGAAGATCGTCCAAAGTAACTGGAATTGCCATTCAGGGTCGTGAGGATCAACATTGGTGGGTTACAAGGTTCAATGTCCTCTTTAGCATGGATGGAATTGAGTTCGCAACCTACAGGGAGTGGAACAGCGACAAAGTGAGTTCTTTGAACTGATATTGATCTATCAATTTAAAAGCTTTTAAAATTTTTGATCAATGCGACTATCTTCAGAGGTCAAACTTTGACATGTTGTAATATACCAAAGGTAAGTGTAAAGACAATGGGAAAGAAAAATACCAAACACCCGAGCGGGGGTTGAACCCACGAGACCCCGATCACTATCATATAGCAGATGATCTTACCAATGATCTACCGAGGCAGCTGCAGTAGCGGCTTGGGAACGAACCAACCAAAGACAAGCAAGGAATTCCCAATCCCAGTCCCTCACACTCCTCTCGGAAACGTGGATTGC